>CM058238.1:22147059-22392299 GCA_030180135.1 Orychophragmus violaceus
TTGATTCTCTTGAGACCAAGTGTCCCTGTGGATTCGATAACCCTATATACTACTTTGACATTGCTGTACACTTGCAGTTTAGTATAGGGATTAATTCTTGACCTATCAAGAGCTCCGCTTGCCGCTTTCCAGAGAAACGATTTAATTTTCTTAGAAATCTTTAACTGCCAAATTGAGCGATTCCAGTTGAATTGCAGATGGACTTCAAAAGAAATATCCAAGGCATGAATCTCATAACATGATTTCGAGTTGTAAATGCCAGATTTGACTAGTAACCAGACCAAAGAATGCACTAGTACATATGTAGAAAGCTTGATGATCACTATTAATTCTTCATAGTGAGACAGTAAACTACGAATGACCTGAAGATTCCAAGATCTTGTGTCGTTATCGATGAGATGTGAAAGGGGAGCGAATTGGGATTCATGAGTTGGGGGGCTGATAGGACAAATCAATTGAGAGGTTGACATCCACATATCTTCCCAAACCAGAATGCTGCAACCATCTCCAATGAGCCAACATAAGCCTTTTTTAGGACTTCTCTTCCTGCCATAATTCCATGCCAACCGTGAGTGGATCCAAAGGGTTGATGAGCTTCCAAAAAGGAAGAGTCGTGGTAGTACTTGCCCAGTAAAACTCGAGCTAGCAGAGAATTCAGATGCTTGATGAGTCGTCAACCGATTTTTACGAACAAGGAGGCGTTGAAATGTTCGACTTCTCTGAAATTCAAACCTCCAACATATTTGGGAAGAATTAACTTAGATCAGGCAAACAAACAGATCTTGCGGGTGTTCGGCTTCGAATCCCACCAAAAGAGTGTGAGAATCGATTGGATATAGCTACAAAGGGAGATTGGTAATCTGAAGTAATACATGGCGTAAGTTGAGATTTAAGTGAGAGCGGTCTTGAGTATAATAAGCTTGACCACAGCCGATAAGAAGCGAGTCAACCAGATGTGTGATTTTTGCTTCACTGTGTTCGATTTCAAGACAAAAAGGTCCTTATTCTTTCTGCTAAAAGCCTCCAAAAGTCCCAATTACTTTCCGGTGGCACATTCGTTGGTGATATTTAGGATTCTTATAGCTAAAACTCTTTGTCTTCACATATTCTTCACAGAAAAGGTGATAGCCGATTTTGAGCGATTGATGCTTTGTCCATAAGAAACTTCATAACAAAGGAGGATGTCCGATTAAGTTGTGACAGATTTATTAGAAGCTGAGTAAAATAACATTGTTTCGTCGGCGAACAGAAGGTGGTTCACCCTCGGGCTATGACCACTGATTCATCGTAGAATGCCATTAACCTGAGCTTGAGATAATAATCTAGATAAGACTTGAGTGCATAAGATGATAATGGATCACCCTGCCTAAGACCTTAAGATTGCAGCACCTTTCCTTGGATAGCTCCGTTAATGAGAAAAGTATAGGAAACTGTAGAAATACATTTCATCACATAATGGACCCATTTTGGATGAATATCGAATCTCGGCAAAACTGCTTGCAAGAAAGGCCACTCAATCCGGTTGTAGGCCTTGCTCATATCAGTTTTAACCGCTATATATCCTCTTTTCTTCGCTTGGGAGTGACATAACAAGTGGAAACTCGTGTATTGAGAACACTACCTGAGATGGAGCATCGTGGGAAAAAATCCGATTGGAACTCTGACATGAGACTAGGACGAATGGGTTGGAGTCTCGTTGTCATGATACTACAATCTTATAGAACACATTGCACAATGCGATGGGTCTATAGTCAGAGATCTTTCTCGGGTTTGTGCCTTTAGGGATGAGCCTAATGTGGGTTTTCTTTCATTCTTGGAGGAAAGGATCCTGAAATCATGAAGAAACAATGTATTTCTGAAACTGTATTTCTGAAACAATGTCAATCCCGAGAATGGTCCAAAAGGATTGGAAATACCCGGTTGTGAAGTCGTCAAGCCCGAGGGTCTTGCTCGGATGAATGGAAAAGGTTGCCGCTTTTATCTCGCCAGGGTCTGGAATACTGATAAAAGAGTTGTTGACTTCCTGAGAAATTTTAGGCGAGATTGTCTCGTTAACCAAGTGAAAATCCTCATTGAATCTGGAGGTAAGTATCTTATGTAAGTAATCAGAAATCATCTGAATAAATTGGTGTTCTTCGTGGAATTCATGACCATCTTCATTTTTTAAAGTAGTAATGTGATTTCGGAGTCTTCGGGCCCGAGTGACTACATGGAAGAAGCTTGTATTTCTGTCGGCAGTGAAGCCAAGAAATTTGATTGCATTGCTTCTAGAATAAATCTTCTGCTTTATAGGCACTATCCAATTCTGATGAAAATATCTAATAAGGACTGGATCAGGAGGATTTTCCGAAAGAGCTTCGTCCACGTTGGATTGTAGCAGACAAATTGAAGTGGCACAGATGAGGTTCCTCTCTCTCGAATCTAGATAAGAAGAACTTGCCTACATCTACTCAGCTTCGTGAGGAAAAATTGTACCTTCTTCCATCCCATAAGGAAGAGAATATCCGGATAAATGGATCGAGGAATATCCTTGAGTTTGGGAATTGGTCAACGGGCAGTATCCTGTTCTAAAAAATGGTATCCCTGTAGTATCCTGTTCCAAGAAATGGTCAACGGGAAGTCAAGAAGTCGACATAGGGCATTTTCGTAATTTTCGGAAGATGAGGGGTATTTTGGTAATTTTACCAAAATGCGAGCCGGAAGTGGAGACGGGCCAAGTGTTCTTCTTTTTGTACATAAAGAACATTTAGAAGACCAGACATGGAAGAAACAGAGATTAAACGGGTTTTACGGATTATCGGGAAAGGAAACCGATAGAACCGATCAACTTGTAAAATCCATAACCAGAGCTACGGGTGTCCAATCGGAGTGATTCGAATTGCTAAATTCCTCTAGATAAGATCATCTAGAATCTGAAAATGAAGCTTGGTGAGTTTATAGAAGCATCCAAAGAGTTTCTAAAATATTAAATGTACAACCGGTTTTTTCGACAAACCGATACAATGTTCGGGCAAGCGAGAAGACCCTCTAAAGTACACCAAAAATTATGAGATTTTGACCACAGCTCCATTAGAAGATGAAGAAGCTATGGGTAAAGGATTCATCAGGATTTGACCCCTAGATGAAGTTATAATTTTTAGACCATTAAAGGGTAATTAGTGGCTAAAAATCCAAAATAAATTCTTTGGAGCTTGGGCTTGAACCAGGGTATTTCGGGATGATTACTAAGATGATATTGGACCCAAATACAGCTCAGTATGAAGAATGGGCCACGAAATGTAGCCCAAGAATTTTAAAAGCTTCTTAGTATTTTAGGTTCATGAATCTAAAAGTGGTGTGTTGTCTTAAATTTTAGGGCTGCATGGAGGAGGCTACAAGTGGATGGTGGTGGATAAAATGCATTGTTTTTGGATGGATTTTTGTGGTGAGGTCGTGGCTTAATATGGAGAGGAAGAGGAGACAAGTGGAAGGTGGAAATCACACCCCTTTGGCTATAAAAAGAAGCCTCCACCCCTCACTTTTCTTCACACCAAAAACACTTCTCAACAAGAGTAGTAAAGAAGAGAGAAAGAAGAGAGGGAGAAGAGAGGGAAAAGAGAGGGAGAAGGGAGGAAGAAGAAGAAGAAGAATAAGAAGAAGAAGAAGAAGAAGAAGAAGAAGAAGGAGGCGGCAAGAAGAAGGAGGAGGAGGAGGAGGAGCCAGGAGAAGAAGAAGAAGCCGGAGGGAGTAGAGAAGAAGGAGGAGCCGGAGGGGAGAGAGAGAGAGAGGAAGGAGAGAGAGAAATGTAGGAGAGAGAGTGAGAAAATAGAATAAACATGGGGAAAGGAATATTAATACGGCAGAATATTCTGAAGAATATTCTTCGGAAAGGAATTTTTCCGACGTAATAATCTTCCCGATAAACCGGATTTCTTTTATTTAGAAATAGGATAGACGGTTGTAGTAGCCATCATATGAGGGTTATCCGGAGGTTCGGAAAAACCAAGGTCAAGTGCGGGTCAAGGTCGGGTCAAAGCAACAGAGGTTCGGAGAAGGTTCGGGTTAGCATCAGGTTCGTGTCGAGTCTCGGAGTTCCGTCAATCCATCCATCCGCCGTCATAATAACACTGTGAGTCGGCTAAATTGTGTGTTGCATTTAGAATAGAACATATAGATCCATAATTTATAAACCATAGTTATATGTTGCATACCTTGATGATTGAATTGGTTAGAACGACTAGGTTGATTAATAACTCGGTTAATTAATTAAACGGTTAGGTTAAGAGATGCATGCTAGTTAGCTTATATCTGTAATCGTTGATAGTCCGTAGATTGATTGATTGAGTGTTGCATTAATTGGTTGATAGTTCGTTGATTGCTTGATTGAGTGTTGCATACATATAGAATGGCATGCCAGGACCTATATGCATATATATGATAGTAAGAACGTAATTAATGAATCTATATACGGGAAATTATGAGTTAATTAAAATACGGTTAAATGACATAACACACTTAGAACATAATAACGGGCTGGATTAATGAATGAAAGTTAATGAATAATGAAATGTCGGGGAGTTAGTAATTTTACTAACTCTAAACCGACAGATCGAGGACGTATTAAAAGATACTTAGGAAGTGATAAGATGATCCGTCTAGTAATCCGCTAGTACCAAGGTAGCGGATTGAAAAAGTAAAGGTTAAGGAAATATTAAAAGACTAATAAACCTAAATAATTGTTTGTTTGGTGTTTGATTGATTGTTTGTTGTGATTGTGTATCTACTTCGGTGTTGGGCCGAGTAGACTGTTGATTGTTGCTTGCTTGTTTATCTACTTTGGTGTTGGGCCAAGTAGACTGTAACGCCCCTTTCCCGTTCTCCGCTGACCGTCGAGCTGACCGGTCAACAATCAAACAAGAACATGACCGATCGAACCCGAGCAAATCGAACGGGAAAAGTTCGTCACAGGACGAAGCCAGAGATAGATCGGTTTGAGACAAAGGCTCGCACTAATCTATCTTTGACTTCGCTATCCTCATTTCCATAGTGCCGAGCTGTACAACTCGGACTACTTCAATGAGTTATGTCGGTTCGGACGTAACCTCATATCAGGGAAACAATTTTATTTTTAAGTAATCAAACGTTAAGCACAACGTTTAATAGAATTTCACAAACAATCGCCAATTCAAATATACAAAATAGTCAAATGCACAACCAATCAAAATCACAAAATGGCGCCAAAGCCGAACCGAAATAAAACAATCAAATCCCGAATCAAATCTCGCCACAAGCAATCCCGACACTACACCGAGGATCTCCCGCGCCCGTCGCTGCTAAACCTGAAAAACACAAAAAGAGTCTAATGAGCGATCTAAGATCACCCAGTGAATCGGCTCCCCACTAACGGCTCCAAAACCCCAAAATAACAATCAATGAAAGAAATGGTCAATCACGCACTACCACGTCGTGATAAACCCACAACACACAATCAAAGCCAAGGATCAGGAGAAGTAAGGGAATCGAAGGCACTGCGGAACATATCCTCGATTGGACTCAATCTATCTAACGCGCTATAAAGGGAAAATAACAAAACAACGCTGGGCCCTACGAACTCGGTAACTTCCACGGGTTTAACATCGTCACCTATATGGTAACTAACCCACGACTCCTAAACGTGTACACAAGGTCCCACGAATAGGACACCGTTCTCCGTCCATCGATACGCGGTGACTCGGACTACCCCTAGATAGCCAGAGTTTCCATGTGATTTGGCCCTAGGACATGACCCCATAATCTCCGAATCACACACCTA
This sequence comes from Orychophragmus violaceus, assembly GCA_030180135.1. Taxonomy (NCBI): domain Eukaryota; kingdom Viridiplantae; phylum Streptophyta; class Magnoliopsida; order Brassicales; family Brassicaceae; genus Orychophragmus; species Orychophragmus violaceus. The sequence goes on from CM058238.1 coordinate 22,152,851, forward strand.
CCGGCGTCACCCGATAGGTTAACAACATAACCAGAATCACCATGACCTGGTTAAGTAAAACCCAAAGTACCGGAACGTAAACAAAACCTAGGCTTGCGGAATCTAACGCACCCTAGAGTCCTAGTGCAGAAATATAAACACGCAAACTCGCTGGGACTCTAGCACATATCACGCAATCAACATAAATAATAAAAGAATCCCCAACCATTCTGCAAGCCACTACGCTACCTCCGCTCTGGCTAGATAGGATACCTAGCCAGCACCACTAACTTACCCAGTCCCGTGACCGGAGTAAGTGTCCACAATAACTGCTCGGCCCAACACCGAGCAGTCTAATAAACCTGCACACAAAGCTCATACAACGACAATCATAGAACCACACAATCACAACAATCACAACAATCACCACAAGAAGGCATATTAGGGTTTCTAAGTCTTTTAATCCGTTTCTTAACCGCTACCTTGGATTAGCGGATTGCTAACCCGTAGACGGTTTACATCTCATACCAATTCCATAATTAACTCATTCTAAGATATCTTGTATTAACTCCTCGATCTGTCGGTTTAGAGTTAGTAAACTTACTAGCTCCCCGACGTCTCATTATTAATTAATTAGTTTCATTACCCTTCCCGCTATTTAACCTAATCCCCGATCCCGTTATTATATTCTATACGCTCGTTAGGTTTAACTCATATTTTAATGTCGTCATAATTTCCTGTATATAGATTAATTGATTAACGTTCTTATACATATATATATGCATATACGGTCCTAAACAACGGTCTATATGAATGCATCAATCAATCTTTACTAACAACCTAGCGGCACACAATCAGTTATCCATTTAATTCTTTAAACCCTAGAATGCTTATTCGGTCCTATCCGGTTTATTATTAAATGTCCAATTATTTATTACTTGCTAATCAGTTTAATTAATGGGTATGCAACCTAATACTACGGTTTAATAATTCCCGGTCTATATGTAACTAAGTTGTGAGCCGACTCACAGTGAGATAGGCGCGGAATGACGGCTCGATGCGAATGTGAATCCCGAGATGTCCGACACGAACCCCAAACTCCCGAATCTCGAACTCCGAACTCCCGAATATCGAACTCCGAACTCCCAAATCTCGAACTCCGAATGATGAACACTTCAGAGACCTCGGAATGGCCGTGGACCAAGCGTTGACCGGCTTGGTCTTCGGCGTTGACCGACGGTTGACCGCGTTGACCTGCGGTTGACCGTTGACCCGTGCGTTGACCGTTGACCCGACGAGTTGACCAAGCCTTGACCGTTGACCTCTGGACCAACCTGAACCACTGAACCAATGCAGTAAACCGAACCAACTCCAATTAGACCGGTTTGATTAAACCGGTTTGAGATTGAACCGTTGACCGGTTCAACTCAAATTTTACCCCGGTTTAATCAACTCTAAACCAACTCCAATTCTAGATCCAAACCTTCCAAACTGCTCCTTGAACCACCTGCTTTCAACTGACGGCGGCGAGGTTTCTACGGTGACCGGCTCCGGCGACTTCTCCGGCGACGGAGACGATGGTGGCTGGCTGGAGATTGTATAGGAGGGAGATAGGAAGCTATAGCACTTTGCAGAAGTTGATTTGGGTTTATAATGAAGAAGTTATGGAATTTTTGGTGTAAGAGGATATGAAGAACACTCAAGAATGTTCTTCGGGTTTCTTTGAAGATGCAAAGGATTTTCTGGGTTTTCTGGGCAAGTGGGATGAATGTAGAGAGAGGGGAGAGAGAGCTCGTGGGTGTGAGGTAGAGAGAGAATTTTGGGAGCAAAAATGAGAGTGTTTTGCAACAATAATCTTTTGGTTCATGCACATACCCATGCAAGTGCATGCACCCAAGGGATGTGGCGCCTCTAAAGGATAGACACTTGTCCATGCAGAGATTATTTTATACCAAAAACCCTTCCCAAACCGAATTAAACCAGCCTTAACCAACCACTAATCCCCAATTCTTCCAATGTTCGGTTTTGTCGGTTTTCGGATTTAATATTTTATAACCTCTTTGAATGATCCCATAAATCCTCAAACCTCCACAATCAGATTATCCATGCTATTATATGAATTTAGCATTTTTAATCACCTCAATTGGAGTTTCCTAGCTCCCGTTATGATTTTCCAAAGTTTTCTCGGTTTTATCGGTTTCCATTCCCGACAAGCCGAAAAACCCGTTTCTGCCCCGTTTCTTCCAATTCTGGTCTTCTAAACACTCTTTATGTAGAAACATAAGAATATTTGGCCCGTCTCGGCTTCCGTCTCGAACTTTGGCAAAATTACCATTTTACCCCCGACTTTGGTAAAATGACAATTTTGCCCCCGGTTGACTTTCTGCTGACCGTTGACCGTATTTTGGATACATGGTATCATATTCTTCCCACTTACAGGAATTCGGTCCCCGAATTCTCCGTCACTAATAGACTTCAAATCAGTTCCGAATCCTGCAAGTTGCTTCATCACTTCATTCTGACGCTTCTATACTCGGTCACTGATGCATTCTGCTGACACCCATCATTACTGCAATCCTTCCGACTCGTCCTTTACATTCTTTCCCTGATATTTTCACTGTCCTGACTCTCACTTCGGGCTTCCCCACTTTGCTTCGACATCCCCATCCTTCGGATTGCGACTTTCTTCCTTCTTGCTGGGACACTCTTCAAAAATCTGATCATCCGCTTCCTTCTGACTGATTCCAACAACCTCACTGATCCTTCTTTCCAAATCTCTTGCTAACTCATCATACTTCTCGGCTCTTTCTGACGGTCGCTCGATAAGCTGATTCGCTTCCCACTGACGATGTCTTGACACTTCATCTCGCTTTCGGGTTCGGGTTCGGTCTTGGATTCACATCGCGTCGCCATTCCGTCCTATGTGAAACTCAACAACTCACTGAAACAATTAGTTTCATCCCGATCTATCCCCGATATCACTTTCCCATAGAAATATGGTTACTTAATCACGTACCCGACGGTTACTCGTGATTAAATAACAATACACTATAAGTCCGCTCCCTCGTGAATTGACGGTTGAACACAACCGTTCTTAGTCAGCTCCAAAACCCGAAATAAAAATAAAATAAAATTAACACCTTACCTTTCTAACGAATCTGAGAAAAGCTACCAATCACTAATCAAACTTCCGAACAACTAGCAATCCAAGGGTCTCTAAGACCCAAAACGATCAATCTATCAAAACCATGCACGCTAAACACTACGCAATCTACCGCACAACAAATCAATCAATCAATCAATCAACAAGAAATAAAAACAAGCAGTTACCACACACACACAGTCACGCAATCTAATGATCGGTCGGATGCGTCGTCGGTCTGGGTTTGGGTCATGATGAACGGTCGTCAGTTCTTCTCACCATTTAGTTTCACACAGTAATCCATTTTCTTTCATAACCATCTCAATCATGCCAACAGTTACTATGCTACTCAAAATGATTCGCTGAACACTCTGCATCCACCACATACATAAAACAATATATCATACATCATAAGGTTTTCAGTACATGGTCCTGATCAGAGTTCCTACATAAAGCCGTCATCATATTCGAAAACACATACGACGCCGCTATACATCAGAAAAGTCAAAGACGACACGCAAAGTCGCTTATCCGCCGATCTATCTACAAGACCAAAAAGAAAGTTAGTGCCCCACTTACCTGGCCTAACTACACATATCCTAACCTAACGCCTCCAGCAAGACCGAAATGCTCAACACCACTGGCAAAACGGCTTGCTGAAGTATCCACTGGCAGGTGCGCCGGGAGGGTGTGGTGAGTGTGTGTCTCGAGATGGTGCTCCGACCTGATGTGGCTCGGCTATCGGGCAAAGGTGAGCAACGTGACCTGCGCGGCCACACATCTGGCAAACTGGAACGGACGCTGAGCGTGGTCCACGGTAACATACAGACGCCTGATGATCATAGCTATCACATCATTGACGAAGAGAAGTCGGCTCTGTCGGCTCTGACGGGGAATCGATCAAAAAATCGGGTGCGCGATGACCCTAACCTATACACAACTGGCAAGTCCTCACTGGCTCGGGTCGGGATAACTGAACGACCGGCAACTGAATAACATGTGGCTGACTGGCTTGGCTATCTCGGTGACTGGGTCCCGCTCGGTAATCCTCTGGTACTGGTGCTCGGTACGGCTCTCCATCGGGTATGCATGGTCCTAATCCGGCAATCGGGCAAGTCAACGCTCCATGGCCCTCTGGTACTGCTGGCGGTACCTCTATCATCTCGGCTGGTGACGAGGCAGGCTCGAACTGCGACTCCGTAGACGCTGGTGACATATCCATGTCGAACTATGTACGGGGTGATCTAGGTCGTGGATCCTGCTGGTGATGAGGTCTGACCTGCTGCTCTAACATATCCTCAAGCATCGCTACCTGCTCATCCACCTGCTGCTCTGGGTGTATAGGCACCCTATCTAGATCAAAACCAATCGATAGCGGACCCAATAGGTAGTCCTCCACACGAAGTGGCGGGGAAAACTCGGGCGCCTCAAGAATCGGTGCATGGTACATCGGTGGTACGTCTGATGCTGCAACTGTCTGTGGCACATCCGTCTCTGGCCACTACGGTGGTAACTGTAACTCAACATCTGCTCCTCCCAAGAATCCCATCATCCCTGAAACTGAACCAAATGACCCTGCGGCGAACCGACTGATCCCTGCTGACTCATGCCGCTCATCAGTAACTGCTCCGCGCACACACACACACACCTCCACTCCACCCAGGACACACTGCTGCACGAATGCAATCAAAATCTCAAAGATAAGTTAGTGCAAATAATACAAAAATGCTACTCCCATCCCAACCCCGGGTTCAACGGACGCAGCTCGGTTTCCTAATGGATGCTTGTGTGACACATTTGAATCGATAAAACGCGGAAAACACTCAAAAATGAAATGTTTCGAATCCCATGCAGAACCATGCTCTGATACCACCTTTTTGTAACGCCCCTTTCCCGTTCTCCGCTGACCGTCGAGCTGACTGGTCAACAATCAAACAAGAACATGACCGATCGAACCCGAGCAAGTCAAACGGGAAAAGTTCGTCACAGGACAAAGCCAAAGATAGATCGGTTTGAGACAAAGGCTCGCACTAATCTATCTTTGACTTCGCTATCCTCATTTCCATAGTGCCGAGCTGTACAACTCGGACTACTTCAATGAGTTGTGTCAGTTCGGACGTAACCTCATATCAGGGAAACAATTTCATTTTTGAGTAATCAAACGTTAAGCACAACATTTAATAGAATTTCACAAACAATCGTCAAGTCAAATATACAAAATAGTCAAATGCACAACCAATCAAAATCACAAAATGGCGCCAAAGCCGAACCGAAATAAAAAAAATCAAATCCCGAATCAAATCTCGCCACAAGCAATCCCGACACTACACCGAGGATCTCCCGCGCCCGTCGCTGCTAAACCTAAAAAACACAAAAGAGTCTAATGAGCGATCTAAGATCACCCAGTGAATCGGCTCCCCACTAACGGCTTCTAGTCTATCTAATGTCTACAAAGTCCAGTCCCAAAACCCCAAAATAACAATCAATGAAAGAAATGGTCAATCACGCACTACCACGTCGTGATAAACCCACAACACACAATCAAAGCCAAGGATCAGGAGAAGTAAGGGAATCGAAGGCACTGCGGCACATGTCCTCGATTGGACTCAATCTATCTAACGCGCAATAAAGGGAAAATAACAAAACAACGCTGGGCCCTACGAACTCGGTAACTTCCACGGGTTTAACATCGTCACCTATATGGTAACTAACCCACGAATCCTAAACGTGTACACAAGGTCCCACGAATAGGACACCGTTCTCCGTCCATCGATACGCGGTGACTCGGACTACCCCTAGATAGCCAGAGTTTCCATGTGATTTGGTCCTAGGACATGACCCCGTAATCTCCGAATCACACACCTACCGGCGTCACCCGATAGGTTAACAACATAACCAGAATCACCATGACCTGGTTAAGTAAAACCCGAAGTACCGGAACGTAAAAAAAAACCTAGGCTTGCGGAATCTAACGCACCCTTGAGTCCTAGTGCAGAAATATAAACACGCAGACTCGCTGGGACTCTAGCACAGATCATGCAATCAACATAAATAAGAAAAGAATCCCCAACCATTCCGCAAGCCACTACGCTACCACCGCTCTGGCTAGATAGGATACCTAGCCAGCACCACTAATTTACCCGGTCCCGTGACCGGAGTAAGTGTCCGCAATAACTGCTCGGCCCAACATCGAGCAGTCTAATAAACCTGCACACAAAGCTCATACAACAACAATCATAGAACCACACAATCACAACAATCACCACAAGAAGGCCTATTAGGGTTTCTAAGTCTTTTAATCCGTTTCTTAACCGCTACCTTGGATTAGCGGATTGCTAACCCGTAGACGGTTTACATCTCATACCAATTCCATAATTAACTCATTCTAAGATATCTTTTATTAACTCCTCGATCTGTCGGTTTAGAGTTAGTAAACTTACTAACTACCCGATGTCTCATTATTAATTAATTAGTTTCATTACCCTTCCCGCTATTTAACCTAATCCCTGATCCCGTTATTATATTCTAACACTCGTTAGGTTTAACTCATATTTTAATGTCGTCATAATTTCCCGTATATAGATTAATTGATTAACGTTCTTATACATATATATGCATATACGGTCCTAAACAACGGTCTATAAGAATGCATCAATCAATCTTTACTAACAACCTAGCGGCACACAATCAGTTATCCATTTAATTCTTTAAACCCTAGAATGCTTATTCGGTCCTATCCGGTTTATTATTAAATGTCCAATTATTTATTACTTGCTAATCAGTTTAATTAACGGGTATGCAACCTAATACTACGGTTTAATAATTCCCGGTCTATATGTAACTAAGGGTTTGTGAGCCGACTCACAGTGAGATAGGCACGGAATGACGGCTCGATGCGAATGTGAATCCCGAGATGTCCAACACGAACCCCAAACTCCCGAATCTCGAACTCCGAACTCCCGAATATCGAACTCCAAATCCCAAATCTCGAACTCCGAATGACGAACACTTCAGAGACCTCGGAATGGCCGTGGACCAAGCGTTGACCGGCTTGGTCTCTGGTGTTGACTGACGGTTGACCGCGTTGACCGGCGGTTGACCATTGACCCGTGCGTTGAACGTTGACCCGACGAGTTGACCAAGCCTTGACCATTGACCTCTGAACCAACCTGAACCACTGAACCAATGCAGTAAACCAAACTAACTCCAATTGGACCGGTTTGATTAAACCGGTTTGAGATTGAACCGTTGAACGGTTCAACTCAACTTTGACCCCGGTTTAATCAACTCCAAACCAACTCCAATTCTAGATCCAAACCTTCCAAACTGCTCCTTGAAGAACCGGCTTTCAACTGACGGCGGGGAGGTTTCTCCGGTGACCGGCTCCGGCGACGGCGACGACGGTGGCTGGCTGGAGATTGTAGAGGAGGGAGAGAGGAAGCTATAGCACTTTGCAGAAGTTGATTTGGGTTTATAATGAAGAAGTTATGGAATTTTTGGTGTAAGAGGATATGAAGAACACTCAAGAATGTTCTTGGGGTTTCTTTGAAGATGCAAAGAATTTCTGGGTTTTCTGGGCAAGTGGGATGAATGTAGAGAGAGGGAATAGATAGCTCGTGGGTGTGAGATAGAGAGAGACTTTTGGGAGCAAAAATGAGAGTGTTTTGCAACAATAATCTTTTGGTTCATGCACATACCCATGCAAGTGCATGCACCCAAGGGATGTGGCGCCTCCAGAGGATAGACACCTGTCCATGCAGAGCTTATTTTATACCAAAAACCCTTCCCAAACCAAATTAAACCAGCCTTAACCAACCACTAATCAACAATTCTTCCAATGCTCGGTTTTGTCAGTTTTCGGATTTAATATTTTAGAACCTCTCTGGGTGATCCCATAAATCCTCAAAACTTCACAATCAGATTCGCCATGCTATTAGATGAATTTAGCAATTTGAATCACCTCAATTGGAGTTTCCTAACTCCCGTTATGAGTTTCCGAAGTTTTCTCGGTTTTATCGGTTTCCATTCTCGACAAGCCGAAAAATCCGTTTCTGCCCCGTTTCTTCCAATTCTGGTCTTCTAAACACTCTTTATGTAGAAACATAAGAATATTTAGCCCGTCTCGGCTTCCGTCTCGAACTTTTTCAAAATTACCATTTTACCCCGACTTTGGTAAAATGACAATTTTGCCCCCGATTGACTTTCTGCTGACCGTTGACCGTATTTTGGATACGGGGTATCACATAGAATGTACTGGTAGATACTTACTTTGGTGCGGGACCAAGTAAGTTTGGGTGATGTGGAGATTGGAGATAGGACTTGCGGGATAGACTGGGGATTGAGATGATAGTTCTATTTAACCTTGTTGTTATTGCGTGATAGAGTCCCAGTGAGTCTGCTTGTTTACATTACTGTTATTAGGACTCTATAGGGCGCGTTAGATCCCGCAAGTCTAGAGATGGCGTTCTGGTACTTCCGACCCGATTGGATCCTCAGGTAGTTACCTGATCAGGCACGTACCTTCGGTAGTGGTTCTGGCAGGTGTTAACCTATGGAGTGACGTCTGTAGGTGTGTGGTCCGGAGAATACGGGGTCGCGTCCTAGGGCCGGACTGCATGGAAACTTGGGTTATCTAGGGGTAGCCTGAGTCACCGCGTATCGATGGACGGAGAACGGTGTCCTAGCCGCAAGACTTCGTGTTATCGCCTAGGAGTCGTGGGAGGTTTTAGCTACCGTGGCGGCAGCTAAGTGTTCCCGTGGAAGTCACCGAGTTCGCAAAGTGGGCCCAAATGGTGTGGAGATTGCGTTTGAGCTGCGATAGATAGATCGAGTCTAATCAACAACATGTGCCGCAGTGTTCTTGATTCCCTTCGTTGATGATTGTGTTGTTATTTGAATGCTTGTGTGTGTTGTGAAGCTCATCACGTCTTGGTAACATGTGATCAGCTATTATACTTGATTGTTATTTTGGGTTTGGGTGAGATTATTAGATTATTAGCAGCCTTTAGTTGGGAGCCGTCTCACTGGGTAATCTTAGATTACTCATTAGACTCTTTTGTGTTTTCAGGTTTGGCATAGCTCGGCGGACGCGTAGGACACTCGGAGTAGTCTAGGGTTGGGACTTGGCATCGGTTTGTTTACACATTTTGACTGTACTTTCGGTTTCGGATTTTGTTGGGACGTCCCGCTAAATGTTTTGTATTAGACCGTATATTATAAATACGATTTGTATTTTTAAAGTAAATAAAACGGAATAATTACCTGATATACGGTTTCGTCCGAACCGAACACAACTCGTTGAAGCGGTACGGGTTGAAAAGCTTCGTATCGTAGAAACGAGGTAAACGGAGTCAGAGATAGTTTGGTTCGAGCCTTTGTCTCAAACCCGATTGTCTCTGGCTTTCATATTGTGACAAACTATTCTCGTATGACTGCTCGGGTTCGATCGGTCATGTTCTTGTTTGATTGTTGGCCGGTCAGCTCGCCGGTCAGCGAAAAACGGGAGGGGGCGTTACAAAAGGTGGTATCAGAGCATGGTTCGTCATGGGTTTGAATATTCCAGTTTTTCAAAGTTTTCAATGATTTATCGAGTCAAAATGTGTCGCCATTGCAACCATTAGGAAACCGAGTCGTGTCCGTCAATCCGGGGGATTGGGTAAATTAGGAAATTTGCTAGGATTGTACTAACTGTTTTGTGTTTGGTGCAGACACACAACAAAGTTGTCCTAGGAGGATTGGTGTGTGTGTGGGTGCGACGACATGAAGAGCGACATCAGCATGGAAGACCGTGAGTCTGTTGGAACTACTTCAGTTAGTCCGGGGCCATACTCCTAGTCTGCAGAGCATTCCTGTATTTCGCAAGCCTATTCCGGAGCATGTAATTACCAGTGTCGGGCCAGCGGACCGCTCCTTTCATTTTAGGTCCACCTTATGATATGGCTACATCCAGAGTACCACCGTCAGCAGTGCGTGCATCGCCGATATTCATCAAGTTATCGGAGACTTAGGAGTTCGGGGTCACTTAGCAGCAGCCACCGCCACTAGATGTTATTCCATCATTACCACCGTTGTTGCCCGGGAGTATCAGTTGTCGTCACCATCAACACAGCTCCTGCCTTGTTTCATTTGCAGCCGAGAAGTAAATTGCGCTCTTTTCGTGTCATGATCGAGACCGCGTCGCTCCGCCACAACCACCGCACTCATTCCATCCTCCTGGCGCACCTGTCGATTAGGATCCACATGAGTTGTACCCCTCATGTTGGAGATTAGGAAGTAGATTAGGACCAGGTAAGTAAGGGCTCTAAATCACTTTTTGATGTGTGTATATCGGCTTGCATTCGTCTCTGACGATTCAGTTTTTTGTGCGGTTTTTCGTTTGGGGACGATTGGAACCGTTGGTAGGTAGACTCCGACAGACATATACATCTAAAACTCTATGTGGTGAATAGAAGTTTTATTTACATAGTGGATGTTGGGTATTCTGGTTGTCGTTTTGAGTAACGGAGTATTATATTGCATACATATGATGGAAGTGAATGCAATATAATTATGATGTGAAAACAAATGACGGTCCAAAGAAACGGTTTCCATCAGAACCTTGAGAGACGACTGCAATCGCCGATTTGCTTGATTGCTTGATTGATTGTGTGTGATTGATTCCGTTTCTAGGTTGTTAGAATTGTGAATTGATGTGATTGCTCGCTAGGTTGGTAGTTGTTGATTTTGAATCTCTGCATTTCGTTTAATCGCTAGGTTGCTAGAAAGTGATTTTTGATTTTAATTAGCAAAATCGTTTGGTTTTCTCGGTTTGAATTGTTTTTGGTAAGAAAGGATAAAGAACCTCTTAGATAGGAATAAGCTCAGAATTGTGAAAGCGGGTTTTTGAAAGCTTATTCGAGATTGAACGGAATGATAGGATATTGTTATTTAGCCATGTGTGACCGCAAGGTACATGACTAAGTAACCATATTTCTATGAGGAAGTGATACCGGGATTAAGTTTAAAGAGGTATAACCGTTCCAGTGTTATTGAGGTTGTTGATGAAGGACGCGATGGACGATTTGACGAGGACACGAGACCGAACCCGAACCCTAGAGACAAGATGGTGGGTATCAGTGATAGGAGGAACCAAGATAGATGGGTATGATGAGTTAGTGAAGAGATTCAGAAGCATCAAAGTCAGTGGGGGAGTTCGTTCGAGGATATCGGTGGAAAGAACAGTTCTGGAGTCAGCAAAGCGTGAAGATCAATGATTGAGGAGGATCGAGGCGTGCATGAGTATGGCAGTTTAGTTGGAAGGAAGAAAATCGATATGTCAATCGAGGTGGTAATCATTCAAAACAAGTTAAGCGACGGGAATGGAGGGCGAGTTATTATTGCGTGATCGGGGAAACCTGGAGCATTGATCGGCGCAGAGAATGTATGCAGCGTAACATAGAAATTGAGTCAGAACTGGTGGATTTGCGAGTCAGAGCTAGAAACGAGGAATAAATCAAATGGAGGGAGAGTCGGTATTGTGCCATTCGCGAAGGTTGAAGCAAAGTGGGGAAGTCAAAAATGTCGATTCAAGACGATCATCAGTTGGCGCAAATTTTTTTTGAGGAATCAGCATGGGTCCTTCTGACGAAATCAGTGGTTGTGGGATCAGAGTTGCATCGGAAGTTCGGTGAAAACAATCAAAGATGCAGAACCAAGAAGTGATCGTGAGTCAAGTTCTCAGTGTGGAAAGTTCAAAGCGTCGGTATTTTGGGTTTGTGCAAGACAGTGTTTCAGAGGTCAGTCAGCATCGGGAGTACAGTTCAGTTGGGTCAGCGTTCAGACACCGGAGCAGTGGAACCAGTTCCCAAGTGGAGACTTACAGGATTCCGACTCCGATTCGAAGTTGGTAGTAATGGAGAATTCGGGGACCGAATTGTTGGGATTATGTCCTGAAATCACATTGTACGAACTCTAGAGATAGTTGTACTGTTGAGATCGGACAATTCATGTGGTACTGGGTAGTCATAATGTTTTGCTAGAAACCAATTATGACAAATGAGTTGTAACTCAATTCCAGTATCATGTGAACCTACAGGGTCACACACCTAAGCAAGTTGGATATACTCTGCATGGGATAGATCATTGGCATATGGTCTGATCGATGTGTATTAGATACGCATCGAGTTAAGTTTCAAAGAGGTGTATCGATCGACACCATTAGTAATGCAAGATGGAAGCATGGGTTGACTTAGAACAGGGACTGAGGTCTCTCTATTCTAGATCGTGGGTGATATGGTGGTAGAATGGATTCAAACCTCGGGTCTCTAGACTCCTTAGAATGAACGTGAGATGATTGAATGGATAGAAGATGGATTGATTGTCGCCACACAAGAGATGAAGAATCTTGTGATAAGACTGAATCTAAGGTCGCTTGATATGACTCACAAGAAAGCTTAGAATTCGAAAGGTGTTTTCTCTCAAAGAAGAAGAACTGCGTTATTGTATTGATACTTGGTAAATGATACACGGCTTCTAAGGATCCTTATAAAGGGGATCGTGCAGCTGTTGCCTTCTAGGGCAGAAAACCTAATTACAACGGCTACTAAATAAAATATCCTATGGTCCGACTTTAAAGTAATACAGGGAAACTTGACTCACTTAACTACTAATACAGACTCTGACTCAGACAACTAATATAAGACTTGGACCTGCAAAATGAACAAACACAATATATGAATTGAAACCATACCTTATTGAGCGCGCGTGGTCGTCCATGGTTGGGCCTAAGTAGGCTGAATTGAGAAGATCATCATCGAGTCTTCAATTGCCTTCATTTGATCTTCTACACGCTCCACTTGATAATCTTGAGCTAGGAGACTCTGAATGGACGTGTTGAACAGTGCTCTGAGTCTTCTAGTTCCTGATCTTGTCCTTGGAGGATCTCTCATGGTCGTCACGTCTTGAGCCGCAGGTACTTCCTCTAGGTCTTCTCGACGTATCTCTACGCTTGAGTCAACGCTTGAGTCAACGCTTGAGTCGATGTCCTCATCATTCCCTCCCTCTTGAGAAGATTCTGACCTCAGAATTCCATCATCTGCATTATAAGGAAGCAAGTCAGCAACATTGAACACTGGTGAAATGGTCAACTCACCTGGCAGATCCAGCTTGTAGGCATTGTTGTTGACTCTCTCCAACACTCGGAATGGTCCAGCTCCTCGTGGTGCTAGTTTCGACTTCCTCTGACTTGGGAACCTCTCTGTTCGCATGTGAACCCACACCCAATCTCCTGGATTGAAGATGAGCTCCTTTCTCCCTTTGTCAGCGGCCTTCTTGTACTTGGCCGTCTTCTCCTCTATGTTGGCCTTCACCTTCTGATGCAGTTTCTTGATTAACTCAGCCTTTGAATCTCCATCCTGATTAGTAACATCTAATGGCGGCAAAGGAACAAGATCTAAAGGGGTTTCTGGCTGAAATCCATAGACAATCTCAAAAGGTGACAACTTCGTAGTAGAATGGTTAGCATGATTATAAGCAAACTCAACATATGGAATACAATCTAACCAGCTCCGTAAGTTCTTACCAACCGTGTCTCTCAAGAGAGTAGATAGAGTTCTGTTTACAACCTCAGTTTGTCCATCAGTTTGTGGATGACAAGTTGTTGAGAAGAGTAGCTTGGTTCCTAGCTTCCTCCAAAGAACTCTCCAGAAGTGACTCAGAAACTTCGTGTCTCGGTCAGAAACAATAGTTCTCGGGATCCCATGTAAGCGTACTACTTCTTTAAAGAATAACTCAGCAGTTTGAGTGGCATCATTAGTCTTGGCACAGGGAATGAAATGTGCCATCTTTGAGAACCTGTCCACTACAACAAAAATAGAATCCTTTCCTCGGATTTTGGGTAAGCCTAAGACAAAGTCCATTGATATATCAACCCAAGGCATACTAGGAATAGGAAGTGGCATATATAAACCATGGGGACGTGACCTGGATTTGGCTTTGAGGCAAGTGACACACTTGGAACAAAATCGTTCCACATCCTTCTTGAGGTGAGGCCAAAAGAAGTGTTCTACCAAAACGCTCAGAGTCTTATCCACTCCAAAATGTCCCATGAGTCCACCACCATGTGCTTCCTTGATCAACAAGTCTCGCATAGAACCCTGTGGAACACACAAACGTTTTTCCCTAAACAAATAACCATTATGTAAGTAGAAGGAACCTGTTGGGGCAGTGGTACAATCTTGATAGACTGAACCGAAGTCTGGGTCATCCTTATATGCATCCTTAAGGTGTTCAAACCCTAAGACCTTAGCCTCCAAAGTTATGATCAGCATGTGTCGCCTTGAGAGTGCGTCAGCCACAACATTCTCTTTGCCCTTCTTATACTTTATCACGTATGGGAATGCTTCTACAAACTCCATCCACTTAGCATGTCTTCTCTTCAGTGTTGTTTGTCCTCTGAGGTGCTTCAAAGTCTCATGATCAGTATGTATGACAAACTCCTTGGACAGAAGATAGTGCTGCCATGTCTCCAACGACCTCACTAGCGCATAGAGTTCCTTGTCGTACGTTGGGTAGTTCAAGCTGGCTCCACTTAGTTTCTCACTGAAGTAGGCTACTGGACGCCCTCCTTGAGTTAGCACGGCTCCAATACCTAAGCCTGAAGCATCACATTCAACCTCAAAAGTTTTGTTAAAATCAGGTAATACCAAAACTGGTGCATGCGTCAAGCGATCCTTGAGTCTGTTGAACGCGTCCTCTTGAGCTGATCCCCACTGAAATGCCACGTCCTTCTTGATCACAGCAGTGAGAGGGGCGGCTATAGTACTGAAATATTTGACAAAACGCCGGTAGAAGCTTGTCAATCCGTGGAAGCTCCTGACTTGTCCTATGTTGTTTGGTCTCGGCCATTCTTGGATTGCTTTGATCTTCTCTTGATCAACCTGTAAGCCTTTGGAATTGACAACAAAACCTAAGAAAACCACTTCATTAGTACAAAAGGAGCACTTCTTAAGATTACCATATAGGCTTTCTTTTCGAAGTGTGTCAAGGACTAGCTCAAGATGCTTCTGGTGCTCCTCAAACGATTTGCTATAAACCAATATATCATCAAAGTAAACTACTACAAATTTACTGATGTAAGCTCTTAGAACCTGGTTCATTAACCTCATGAAGGTGCTGGGTGCATTGGTTAGACCAAATGGCATGACTAACCACTCGTATAGCCCCTGCTTAGTCTTGAAAGAAGTCTTCCATTCGTCACCTTCTTTCATTCTTACTTGATGGTATCCACTCCTAAGATCAATCTTTGAAAACACATTAGATCCAGATAGTTCATCAAGCATATCATCTAACCTTGGAATTGGATGTCGATATTTTATGGTGATGTTGTTGATTGCTCTGCAGTCTACACACATCCTCCAAGTTCCATCTTTCTTTGGCACTAAGAGAACTGGTACAGCACACGGACTCAAGCTTTCTCTAATATAACCTTTCTCCATTAAGTCTTGAATCTGCTTCTCCAACTCCTTAGTCTCCGTTGGGTTCATACGGTAAGCTGGACGGTTGGGCAATGGTACACCGGGAACTAGATCAATCTGATGCTCTATTCCTCTAATGGGTGGTAACCCAGCCGGTATCTCTTCAGGGAACACATCTTTGTATCTGTCAAGTAGTGATACAATCTCTGGTACAAGCACATTATCATGTGAACCTGTAAGCAACACATCTCTAAACACCATTAGTAGCACCGTTTCTTTTCGCTCTAAAGCCTTATAGACAGTACTAGGAGTGATGTAAAGGTTAGTTTTACTTACCTTGGCCTCGGCAGCAAATTTGGATTGCATCTCATGTACCTCTTGAGGAGATAATGGAGCAAGCTGGAATTTGCGCTTGTCGTGCGTGAAGGAATGAGTATTGGTGCGTCCGTTGTGTATGACTTCTCTATCAAATTGCCATGGTCTGCCGAGAAGCATATGGCCTACTTGCATTGGGACAACATCGCACAAGACTTCATCCTCATACTTCCCTATCTTGAACTGAATCAGGACTTGCTCATGTATCCTGATCTCGGTGCTTGAATCTAACCATCTAAGGCGGTATGGCCTCGGATGTTGGGTTGTCTTCAAACCTAGCTTTTCCACCATAATCTTGCTAGCAGCATTAGTACAAGATCCACCATCAATTATGAGACTACATACCTTGTTCTGAACTGAACATCGAGTGAAAAACAAGTTTTCTCTCTGGATGGTGTCTGGGTCACTCAAGGCACTCAATGCCCTGCAAACAACTAACATCTCTCCTGTCTCGGGAAATGCTACTTCTTCTTCTGAATCCGCAGCTTCAAGGTGTTCCACTTCATCTTGAGACTCATATCCTCCATCAGGTGTTAGGATCATAACTCGCTGATTTGGACAATCTCGGGCATAATGACCTTTACCCTGACACTTGAAACAAGTTATGTCGCGGGCTCTTGTATTAGCGATTGAAGACTTACCTGAGTCAGTGCGGGTGTTCCTTGGTTCTTCATAAGATGGCCTCTTATCTTGGGAACCTGAGGCAACAGTCTTGCCTTTGTCAAGGTTCTTAGCTTGCGGTGCACTCCATGAGTTAGGTCTTGAGCGACTCGCTGCCGCTGTCTTTCTCTTGATTCCTTGTTCAGCCTGCACGGCTGCATGCAACAAATCATTAAGATCATGACAAGGTTGACGTTCTACCTTTCTGGCAATCCGGTCATTGAGTCCATCAATGAAATGGCCCATGAGAACTTCTTCACTCTCGTCCAATGCCATCCGGTTCTTGAGTTGTTCAAACTCTTCATAGTACTCCTCAACACTCTTGTTCTTCTGTGACAGCTGCCTGAACTGCTTTTGCATATCTCTGTGGTAATGAGGTGGCACAAATCGCCTCCTGAAGTTGTACTTCATGGCTGCCCAGGTTGTGATCCGCTCAAAGTTGTTTCGCCTACGGTCTTGGACTTCTCTGTCCCACCAAGTTAAGGCATGGTCCGTGAGTTGAGCCGAAGCTAGAGCTATCTTCTTCTGGTCATTGTACTCGTAGTAGTCAAAGATGTACTCCATACGCCTCTCCCAATCAAGGTATGCTTCCGGATTAACCCTACCTGCAAAAGTTGGCACAGTTAGTTTCAAATCTTTTGCAAAGTTGCGGTTTACCTCTGTTGTGGTTGGCGTTCACGGCGGTGATGTTGATGATCTCGGTTCCTCCCTCCTGCTCCTGCATTCAGAGTATTCTCACTCTCATCATCATCCGACTGCTCATCATTCCTTGGAAGTTCTAGTCGTCCAACCCTTTGATCAATCCGTCCGATCTGAGCCGACAAGTCGTTCTTCATGGCTTGTAGCGCTTCTAGTAGAGTCGCATTAGGGTCGACGTGGTCTCCTGCCATTGGTTTCCTGTTCCTATACACACTAGAGCAAGCGATCAAGTGACTAGGGAACAAAAGGCACAAAATAAGGAGAAAGATCCTAAGCAAACCTATGATAACTTGTGATACAAGCGATGCGTCAAGGACTGACACAAGAGAAGGCTCGGTTACAAGTAAAATAAATCACGCTCGGTTTTGACAATAGGATTTTGGAAAGTTGTAAACCGATTTGATTAAATATAGGAGATCTTTAGAAATTTGAAAAGATTTGGAAAACTTTCTTTTTTTTTTTTTTTTTTTTTTTGAAAACGAGATTTAGTAAAAATAGGAACTAGAAAATCTTAAAATATGGAAAATATTTTCGAAATCTTTGGAAAAGGAAATGAACACTTTGAACCAAAATTCAAATGGGAAAATCGGATCAAAAGATCACACTTCTTCTTCTTAAATCTTTTTTTTTTTTTTTTTGAAAGCAAGAATCAAGAACACAAAACAAATTTTTTTTTTTTTGAAAGTTGAAAAAAAAAACGAGTGCAAGAAAAGAAAAGCTTTGATTCTAAAACCCTAAGATTGACAAGAGAATTCGCTTATTGGCTCAAGCACAAAGAAGCGATTCCTAACTTGAATCAAGGATGTAGATCAACAATGAAACTAGATGAAACAAAGACTTTTTGAATGTAAAAATCGAAAGCTATGAACTAGATTGCAAAGAAACCGAAAGGAAAAGGGATAGATACACCTGATCTAGGAACCTTTCGGCTCTGATACCAGATGATGCAAGATGGAAGCGTGGGTTGACTTAGAACAGGGACTGAGGTCTCTCTATTCTAGATCGTGGGTGATATGGTGGTAGAATGGATTCAAACCTCGGGTCTCTAGACTCCTTAGAATGAACGTGAGATGATTGAATGGATAGAAGATGGATTGATTGTCGCCACACAAGAGATGAAGAATCTTGTGATAAGACTGAATCTAAGGTCGCTTGATATGACTCACAAGAAAGCTTAGAATTCGAAAGGTGTTTTCTCTCAAAGAAGAAGAACTGCGTTATTGTATTGATACTTGGTAAATGATACACGGCTGCTAAGGATCCTTATAAAGGGGATCGTGCAGCTGTTGCCTTCTAGGGCAGAAAACCTAATTACAACGGCTACTAAATAAAATATCCTATGGTCCGACTTTAAAGTAATACAGGGAAACTTGACTCACTTAACTACTAATACAGACTCTGACTCAGACAACTAATATAAGACTTGGACCTGCAAAATGAACAAACACAATATATGAATTGAAACCATACCTTATTGAGCGCGCGTGGTCGTCCATGGTTGGGCCTAAGTAGGCTGAATTGAGAAGATCATCATCGAGTCTTCAATTGCCTTCATTTGATCTTCTACACGCTCCACTTGATAATCTTGAGCTAGGAGACTCTGAATGGACGTGTTGAACAGTGCTCTGAGTCTTCTAGTTCCTGATCTTGTCCTTGGAGGATCTCTCATGGTCGTCACGTCTTGAGCCGCAGGTACTTCCTCTAGGTCTTCTCGACGTATCTCTACGCTTGAGTCAACGCTTGAGTCAACGCTTGAGTCAACGCTTGAGTCGATGTCCTCATCAATTAGGTGCGTCGGTCGATACAAGACTTGTGTCGATCGACACCAATGGATGTGTCGGTCGACACAGTGGCGAATCCGAAACTGATGTTTCGGTTTATGACAGAGTCGATATATAAGTGATCTTATTATTCGACCTAAGACATACGAGCCGCCCAGACAGTTTTCTGAGACAGAAAACAGAAGCTCTTCCTCAAGAAACTAAAGTCCCAGGAGATCCGATCACCGGTACTAGCATCCCGGCGGATTCCAGCTTGTGTGCGTGTGGACTACGATAGAGGCGCAGCATCTGAGGCGCAGTAGATCTCGTATTACCTGATCCATCTTCCGCTGCCAAACACCATGTAATCACGAGGTGAGATCATGATTCAATTAACTAGACCCTAGATCCTAGGCTATCGGGAACTCGCGAGAATTGTGAATCTGTTAGAATTGGCTCGGATTCCCAACAGTGGTATCAGAGCCTTAGGGTTTAACCATTGAATCTTAAGCATGTAATTCGAAAACTGATGTGTTTGAATAGATCTATGCTTAGTGTTTCATGTTTTGATTAAGAGAAACTCGGTTTTGTCTGTGAATTGGAACGATGAACGGCTGTTTTCGCATGGTGTCGATCGACACACTGGGTGTGTCGGTCGACACAGAATCGCGAATTCGACAGAGTCGGCGGCTAGGGTTTTTCGCGAAGAAAAACCGAAAGCCTTCTGTGTCGATCGACACACTGGGTGTGTCGGTCGACACAGAGCAAACTCGGTCGAGTGTCGATCAACACAGTTTGAGTGTCGGTCGACACAGGACGAAATTCGGCGGCTAGGGTTTTTCTCGTAGAAAACCTAAAAGCCTACTGCGTCGATCGACACAGGTTAAGTGTCGATCGACACAGGCCGAGCGAATGGTTAATCGGTTCAATTGGATTGGACTGGTTATCATGCTTGGTTAAGTCCGAATAGATCGGTTTAAATTGGATGAATTAGTTCAATTGGATTGAACTGATTATCTCAATTAGCATGAACCGATGGGTTAAAATCAGTTTGATTGGATAATTCGGTTCAATGGAATTGGACTGGTTATCACAATTAGTTGAAACTGGTTTAAACGGTTTAAATTGGATGAATTGGTTCAATTGGATTGAACTGATCATCCCAATTAGTATAAACCGATTGGTTAAGATCAGTTTGATCAGATAAGTCGGTTCAATTGGATTGGACCGGTTATCAAAACGATCTTCGGTTTAGGTCTATGTCGACCGTCACACATGGGTTGTGACGATCAACATGACCGGTTCGATGAACCGGGTTAATTAAATTAACTGGTTATTGAAGTCCGGTTTTGTTTGGTAGTGTCGATCGACAGACATTGTCTGCGTCGATCGACACAGTATTCGAAATTCTGGTTATTGAACCTTGAATTTGCAGAAACCAAACTAGACTTAAACATTGATCAAAGATTAGCTTCAATGTGGTCAACTGTCAAGACTCGTTTAGTTGTGTGATGTCTAGCCAAGAGCTTGGTGTCCACAATTACATGAGTAAGGCAGGTAATAATGTTGATGGACTTGCAGTGCATTAACATCAACAATTAAATGACCTAAGAAATTGATTTGCTAAACTTTTGGGTTTAGTTTCCTCAACTAAATATCAAGAAACCTTGATGTCTTGCCCAATCTTGTCTGCTGTGAAAACTCGTTTCATTGTTGGATAATCTTGGAGTCCTTGATATCCACAGTGACATGAGCAAGGCAGGTGATCATTGATAGAATTGCAGTGCGACTGTCAATGATCACTAGACATAGATATTGGTTTACTTGACTGGGCTGTCGGAAGTTCTGGGCTCGGAGACATCAGAGTGGATTAGACATATTTGTCTCATCCACAACCAAGAGTTGTACTGAGTACAATTAGCAATGATTTGCTTACCTAGAAAACTAAAGTCTGAATAACGGCGAGTCGCCCACTCAAATTTTAGTAATCTGAGGATCTTGGATCATTATATTCATAGAGGAAACATTGTTTGAATATAATGCGAGTTTTCTTATTAAATAAGAATTCTCATCATATACATAACTAAATCTCTGTTTTTCTTGGATTTCAGCTTATGTCTATGACTACTTTCTCGTTGCGATCCGTCCTTGAGAAGGACAAGTTAAATGGATCCAACTTCCTGGATTGGTATCGGAATCTGAGATTCATTCTCAAGCAGGAGAGCAAGGACTATGTCCTTGAGAAAGCTCTTCCAGAAAGGCTTGGGACCAATCGCTCGCGTGCAGTGTATAATGCTTGGAATAAGCATTATATGGATGTGGTAGATGTGCGTGGTCTGATGTTGGCTACCATGAACTCAGACTTGAAGAGTCAGTATGAGAACATGGAGTCGCCAATAGAGATGATCACCAGTCTGAAACTGAAGTTTCAGGATCTGGCACGAGTTGAGAGATTCCAGATGGTGAAGTCTCTCACTGGGTGCAAACTACCAGAAGATGCTCCAGTCAGTCCTCATGTCATTAAACTGATGGGTTACGTTGATAACCTGGGGAAACTGGAATGTCCTGTCAGCTTAGAGTTGGCTACTGACATCATTCTGCAGTCACTGCCGTCAAGCTATGATAAGTTCATTAAGAACTATATCAAGAAAGGCCTGACGAAGACGTTGACTGAGCTGCATGGCATGCTCAAGACAGCAGAGCAAAACATCAAAAGGGGAAAAAGATTTGAGAAATCTTTTATAGACAAGGGTGAAGGCAAGGCCGTCCAGATTTGGAATCAGGATAAGCCTGTGTCATCTTTTAAGCCCAAGTCAAGCCCATCTGGTGTTAGTAAGTGCTTCTACTGTAATGAGTCGGGGCATTGGAAGAGAGATTGCAATAAATTCTTGGAAGATTCACAAGAGATGGGGAAGATGTATGGTACTTCTTCTTCAGGTGTTGTGTTATTAATTCAAGTTCTACATAAGTATTGAATACTTGTTGTGGTACTGATATTTTTGAAATATGCAGGACCTAAGCGACAGTAGAACGTTGAAGAAAGGACAAGTGGAACTACGTGTCTGGTTGAAGCAATGGTTGCTACATAAGCCGTAGAGATTCTTCACTTGTAGGAGCCTTTCATACTTGGTTTTAGAAATTAAGTAATTGCTACTATGTATCTGCCTTGTGCAGAAATGTCTTTCATTTTCTTTTGAGAATTTGGATGTTTTTCATTTTGATAAAAGACAAGTTTTGTTCTTTAGATCTTAATGAAATATTCTATGGTAGCACCCCGTTTGGAATGGGTTTTATGTCTTAAACCAACAGAAGTTAAATATAGCACAAATACTAAAGGTTTAAGTCTGATGACTCAAACTCGATTTTCTTTGGTATAGTCATTTAACCACAAGAGTGAAGCGGATTCAGTAAATCCATAGGTTTTGGACTCATTTGATTGTAAATCAATTGAGACATGAATCCTGCTTGCTGGACCAAATGACTAAGGCCCATTTAGCAGAGCTAAAAGGAAACGGGCCAGAGGCTTATTGGGCCCTACACATACTGATGCATGCGGCCCAACTAGCATAATTGCCAAAGGAAATATTCTGTACTTCATTACTTTATTGATGGATTCAATAAGCATGGCTGTGTTCATTTGATGAGACACAAGCTGGAATCCCTTAAGGGAGTTCCAAGATGAAGTGTAGAACCAGTTTGACAGAAGTATTGAGATCCTCGATTGAATCGCGGAGGAAAATACTAGAGTCAAGAATTGGGTGATCATCTGAAAGAATGAATCAGGTCTTATGAGACATGATTCGATTAATGATGAATCACATGAATCTTCCATAACCATTTAAGAATACGTTCTGAAATGTCTATGTTCACGCTAAAAGGGTTTCTATCAGAATCAGTGAAAAACACCACAATGGATGTGGACTGGGTGATTTCCAAATTTGTTTTTCTGATTAATTGGGATTGCAAGGTTTGTGTAAGACAGTAGTCAACAAACAAACTTGAATCCATATCTGATAAGTTCTACCTCGCTGGTTGTCCTGAGGAAACCAAGGCTTAGTACTTTTGTTGCCCAGAACAGTGTCTTTTAAGAAAGGTGATACTTTCAAAAGGAACAGTGGGAGTAAAAGTACACATCGAAGAAATTTGATGAACACAGTAAGCTGTTCAACCTGTTGAGGGAGAGCAGCGGTGAGATCTACAAAGTACTGTAGGATCTGCAACTGTGGAGCCTGAAATTCGCAGATCCGAAAGGATCCGTCACTAACTCGAGAGTGATTTCTCGCAACCAATTGTCGTGATCTGTTGATCATTGAAAAGTGACGAACATGCGAAATTCAAAGAAGAGATGGTGAGCCCCAACTCCGAAAATTGGCTAGGTATGCATGTTAGCTTCACCGATCCATTTCTGGATTGAAGCAAACATCTTGGAGTTGGAATCAACATTCTGATAAATTGGTCAAAGGTTTTGACTTGATCAGAAAGAAAAGAAACCATGCGTTTACAAGAAGACTAGTGGGAGCGTAATGGCAATTCTCACACAGTATGTAGATAACATACTTGAATCTCATGAACGACGTTCCGACGCTAAAGTCTTGTTAAGATTTGGGTCGAAAGTCAAATTTAAACAAAAGACATGGGAGTAGCCGAGTGAATTCTTGGAATAAGAATCTATTGACATAGATTGAGTAAGCTAATTGGGTAGTGTCAAAATCCTTATGTTGATAAGGTATTGGACAGCTCTAAGGTGCTTGATTCCAAGAATGGCTTCATACCAAAGGTCTTATGGCAATAATCTAAGCAAGATGAAGTGTCTTGGACACTGGCTGAGCTGGTAACAATATTAGCAAGAAGAAGTGTTTTGAACACTGTCTGGACTAGTATTAATGAGTGTGATTACTTATGCTGATGCAATGGAATCCATCATGAATGCCATATTTTGCGCTCGTCTAGATGCAGCTTAAGCATAGAGCATGACGAGAAAATACCAATGTACTCCGGTAATAGTCACTGAACAGTTACCAGAAATATCCCAAGTGTTGAGAAACACTAAGGATAGGTTCGTGGTGAACTGATAAAGTGACGAACCAGTTGAAAGTAGTTAGTCGGACAAAGACGATTCCCGGTTCCCACCTGGTTATGTCTCTTTGTCTGAATAACGGTGCTAACTGTTGGAAAGGCTCCAAGCAGTAGACCGTAGAATAGTGCTTTTATCGGAATGGCAGTGTAATTTGTTGAAATTGTTTCAAGCAATAGCACCACACTCTCTCCCACAACCTAAGCACGGAATTTATTTTGTTGCTGTAGGTGTAAGATATCTGAAAAGATGATCTTGATTCTAGTGGGAGTTATTTTAGTTATGTTGTAAACTTTACAGAGACATGCTATGGCAGTGTTTGTGTAAGTTAAGACTGACATCAGTATTATTTAATGATTGGATGATTAAATAATGGTCCCAAAGTACTTTATGGTCATCTTATGGGTCATCAAGTTGAAGACTTGATCATGAAACCCTATAAGTAAAAGATGACATAAATTATAATTGTCCCTAGTCAAGGTTGTTAAAATGGGACACTAACAACCGCGCAGACTAGTATGTGAGGTGACTGTTGGACTAAGTTCCATGGAGTCAATGATATGATTATCACAGTCAGTCACATAGATATATGTTGGTGAACATATGATCGGGCATGACCCGCTTAATGAGAACTCCACAGGATAGTTATATATAAGTGTCATGGGAGGTTCTCATTACGACTATAGAGTATAGTCCTTAGACCTGAGTTCATCATGCTTTCTAGCATATGAATTGGTGCGCTTTGACCTTGTCAAACGTCGTTCCGTAACTGGCGGCTATAACGGCATTGTTTCGACGTATCATGAAGTGTGTATAGAAACAGGGATGGAACAAGATGGAATTTGTCCCTCCTGTGTAATGGGAGATAAATATCTCAGGGCCCATCGAAGATTTGATACTGAGAAAATGCATGGCCGTGCTCAAACGAGGTGATTGTCAGTCGTTTGTTTATCAGTATAGATCAGAAGTTCGATGAACATGATGTTGGCTATAATAAGGATGACACAGTCTCTTGCCTTATGCCATATCGAGATATAGAGACGAAGGGATTATAGGAATAGATGATTCCAGTACAAGTGGGAGATTGTTGGGATTATGTCCTGAAATCACATTGTACGAACTCTAGAGATAGTTGTACTGTCGAGATCGGACAATTCATGTGGTACTGGGTAGTCATAATGTTTTGCTAGAAACCAATTATGACAAATGAGTTGTAACTCAATTCCAGTATCATGTGAACCTACAGGGTCACACACCTAAGCAAGTTGGATATACTCTGCATGGGATAGATCATTGGCATATGGTCTGATCGATGTGTATTAGATACGCATCGAGTTAAGTTTCAAAGAGGTGTATCGATCGACACCATTAGGTGCGTCGGTCTATACAAGACTTGTGTCGATCGATACCAATGGATGTGTTGGTCGACACAGTGGCGAATCCGAAACTGATGTTTCGGTTTATGACAGAGTCGATATATAAGTGATCTTATTATTCGACCTAAGACATACGAGCCGCCCAGACAGTTTTCTGAGACAGAAAACAGAAGCTCTTCCTCAAGAAACTAAAGTCCCAGGAGATCCGATCACCGGTACTAGCATCCCGGCGGATTCCAGCTTGTGTGCGTGTGGACTACTACGATAGAGGCGCAGCATCTGAGGCGCAGTAGATCTCGTATTACCTGATCCATCTTCCGCTGCCAAACACCAGGTAATCACGAGGTGAGATCATGATTCAATTAACTAGACCCTAGATCCTAGGCTATCGGGAACTCGCGAGAATTCTGAATCTGTTAGAATTGGCTCGGATTCCCAACACGAATTCCTGTAAGTGGGGAAGAATGTAGTATCATGTTCCAAGAAATGGTCAACGGGCAGTCAAGAAGTCGACAGAGGGCCATTTCGTAATTTTCGGAAGATGAGGGGCATTTTGGTAATTTTAACAAAATGCGAGCCGGAAGTGGAGACGGGCCAAGTGTTCTTCTTTTTATGCATAAAGAACATTTAGAAGACCAGACGTGGAAGAAACAGAGATTAAACGGGTTTTACGGACTATCGGGAAAGGAAACCGATAGAACCGATCAACTTGTAAAATCCATAACCGGAGCTACGGGTGTCCAATCGGAGTGATTCGAATTGCTAAATTCATCTAAGATCATCTAGAATCTGAAAATGAAGCTTGGTGAGTTTATAGAAGCATCCAAAGAGTTTCTAAAATATTAAATGTACAACCGGTTTTTCCGACAAACCGATACAATTTTTGGGCAAGCGAGAAGATCCTCTAAAGTACACCAAAAATTATGAGATTTTTACCACAGCTCCATTAGAAGATGAAGAAGCTATGGGTAAAGTATTCAGCAGGATTTGACCCCTAGATGAAGTTATAATTTTTAGACCATGAAAGGGAAATTAGTGGCTAAAAATCCAAAATAAATTCTTTGGAGCTTGGACTTGAACCAGGGTACTTAGGGATGATTACTAAGATGATATTGGACCCAAATCCAGCTCAGTATGAAGAATGGGCCACGAAATCTAGCCCAATAATTTTAGAAGCTTCTTAGTATTTTAGGTTCATGAATCTAAAAGTGGTGTGTTGTCATCAATCCAAGCGATGCATGGAGGAGGCTACAAGTGGATGGTGGTTGATCAAATACATTTTTTTGGGATGGATTTTGGTGGTGAGGTCGTGGCTTAAGATGGAGAGGAAGAGGAGAGAAGTGGAAGGTGGAAATCACACCCCTTTGGCTATAAAAGGAAGCCTCCACCCCTCACTTTTCTTCACACCAAAAACACTTCTCAACAAGAGTAGTAAAGAAGAGAGAAAGAAGAGAGAAAGAAGAGAGGGAGAAGAGAGGGAGAAGAGAGGGAGAAGGAGGCGGTAAGAAGAAGGAGGAGGAGGAGGAAGAGCCGGGAGAAGAAGAAGAAGCCGGAGGGAGTAGAGAAGAAGGAGGAGCCGGAGGGGAGAGAGAGAGAGAGGGAGGAGAGAGAGAAATGGAGGAGAGAGAGTGAGAAAAATAGAATAAAGATGGGGAAAGAAATATTAATACGTCGGAATATTCTGAAGAATATACTTCGGAAAGGAATTTTTCTGACGTAATAATCTTCCCGATAAACCGGATTTCTTTTATTTAGAAATAGGATAGACGGTTGTAGTAGCCATCGTATGAGGGTTATCCGGAGGTTCGGAATCACCAAGGTCAAGTGCGGGTCAAGGTCGGGTCAAAGCAACGGAGGTTCGGGGAAGGTTCGGGTTAGCATCGGGTTCGTGTCGGGTCTCAGAGTTCCGTCAATCCATCCATCCGCCGTCATAATAACACTGTGAGTCGGCTAAATTGTGTGTAGCATTTAGAATATAACATATAGATCCATAATTTATAAACCATAGTTATAGGTTGCATACCTTGATGATTGAATTGGTTAGAACGGCTAGGTTGATTAATAAATCGGTTAATTAATTAAATGGTTAGGTTAAGAGATGCATGCTAGTTAGCTTATATCTGTAATCGTTGATAGTTCGTAGATTGCTTGATTGAGTGTTGCATTAATTGGTTGATAGTTCGTTGATTGCTTGATTGGGTGTTGCATACATATAGAATGGCATGCTAGGACCTATATGCATATATATGATATTAAGAACGTAATTAATGAATCTATATACGGGAAATTATGAGTTAATTAAAATACGGTTAAATGACATAACACACTTAGAACATAATAACGGGTTGGATTAATGAATGAAAGTTAATAAATAATGGGATGTCGGGGAGTTAGTAATTTTACTAACTCTAAACCGATAGATCGAGGACATATTAAAAGATACTTAGGAAGTGATAAGATGAGCCGTCTACAGGATTAGTAATCCGCTAATACCAAGGTAGCGGATTGAAAAAGTAAAGGTTAAGGAAATATTAAAAGACTAATAAACCTAAATAATTGTTTGTGTGGTGTTGTGATTGATTGTTTGTTGTGATTTTGTATCTACTTTGGTGTTGGGCCGAGTAGACTGTTGATTGTTGCTTGCTTGTTTATCTACTTTGGTGTTGGGCTAAATAGACTGTACTGGTAGATACTTACTTTGGTGCGGGACCAAGTAAGTTTGGGTGATGTGGAGATTGGAGATAGGACTTGTGGGATAGACTGGGGATTGAGATGGTAGTTCTATTTAACCTTGTTGTTATTGCGTGATAGAGTCCCAGTGAGTCTGCTTGTTTACATTACTGTTATTAGGACTCTATAAGGCGCGTTAGATCCCGCAAGTCTAGAGATGGCGTTCTGGTACTTCCGACCCGATTGGATCCTCGGGTAGTTACCTGATCAGGCACGTACCTTTGGTAGTGGTTCTGGCAGGTGTTAACCTATGGAGTGACGTTTGTAGGTGTGTGGTCCGGAGAATACGGGGTCGCGTCCTAGGGCCGGACTGCATGGAAACTTGGGTTATCTAGGGGTAGCCTGAGTCACCGCGTATCGATGGATGGAGAACGGTGTCCTAGCCGCAGGACTTCGTGTTATCGCCTAGGAGTCATGGGAGGTTTTAGCTACCGTGGTGGCAGCTAAGTGTTCCCGTGGAAGTCACCGAGTTCGCAAAGTGGGCCCAGATGGTGTGGAGATTGGTTAGAGCTGCGATAGATAGATCGAGTCTAATCAAGAACATGTGTTGCAGTGTTCTCGATTCCCTTAGTTGATGATTGTGTTGTTATTTAAATGCTTGTGTGTGTGTTGTGGAGCTCATCACGTCTTGGTAACACGTGATCAGCTATTATACTTGATTGTTATTTTGGGGGTGGGATTATTAGATGATTAGCAGCCTTTAGTTGGGAGCCGTCTCACTGGGTAATCTTATATTACTCATTAGACTCTTTTGTGTTTTTCAGGTTTGGCGTAGCTCGGCGGACGCGTAGGACACTCGGAGTAGTCTCGGGTTGGGACTTGGCATCGGTTTGTTTACACATTTTGACTGTACTTTCGGTTTCGGATTTTGTTGGGACGTCCCGCTCAATGTTTTGTATTAGACCGTATATTATAAATACGATTTATATTTTTAAAGTAAATAAAACGGAATAATTCCCTGATATACGGTTTCGTCCGAACCGAACACAACTCGTGGAAGCGGTACGGGTTGAAAAGCTTTGTATCGTAGAAACGAGGTAAACGGAGTCAAAGATAGTTTGGTTCGAGCCTTTGTCTCAAACCGGAATGTCTCTGGCTTTCGTATTGTGACAAACTCTTCTCATATGACTGCTCGGGTTCGATCGGTAATGTTCTTGTTTGATTGTTGGCCGGTCAGCTCGTCGGTCAGCGGCGGGAAGGGGGCGTTACACTCCCCTACCCTGAAAGTTCCAGGCTTGTAAGTTTAAGGAAAAAATGGTGGTGGAATCCAAAAATTGGTCCACTCTTCCTAGTAGCTAGGATAATGACTGAAGATGGATCAAGAGGTGCCGAATAGGAAGCCTCAATACCATGCAAGAATTAGCCCAAGACTTTGTCCACGCAGAGCCGCTTTCTAATGGTAGTTTTTGACCTTGTTCCAAGAATCTTATGAGAGCTAGTGCCTTGGAGAGGACTCATGACCGATTTCTTCTTAGTATGACGTTTAGTTATCTTCATTTTTCTTGTGCCTTACTTTGATGAATGATCTGAGGGATTGTTGCAGTGACATTTTCAACCGCTGGTCCCAATCTAAGGGAAGCGTGAATACGAGAATCCACAAGCTGCAGTAGATTAGTAGAAGTTGACAGTGAGAGTTGGCGGGGAGTTTTATTTCTGGATCGCTGGATGAGTTCGTCTTGATTATTAACTCCCTCAAATTGAATTTCCACTTCCTGAAGGTAATCAGAGTTAGAAGTATAGTTTCTTAATGAGTCCAACGAACCTCTGACCATAGAAAGAGTGTGATGTCTGTCACTACAGGGGTCGTGGCGGCGATCTGAGACACGGGATCCATACCTTTTCTGAACCGAGGTTTAGGCGTGGGAGTGATGAGGTCTAGAAGAATCCTCCGGTATGATTCTGGATGGAGCGAGAGGAGGAGATCTTTGAGATTTTTTTCGTGAGAGATTCACTACACGGTAAATGATCTCAGCGTGAGTAAGAGGGAGAGTGATATCTCCTAGTAAAAGAGGATTGATGATGCCTCGAGGACTCAGAGTCTCTGTCACGGGAAGAGCGATGCGGAGGTGAGCTCTTGTGGTGATGTCTACCAGAACGGTCGTTGGTGTATCTGCGTTTCGGATAGAAATGCCAGCTAGAATCCCTTGGGGGCCTATAATCAGGACGGGATAGATTGCACGAGGATCTAGAGATATGCATGTCCCATTTTTTTTCATTCGACGACGCTCCGCTTCGAGTTTAGATAAGGTTCTTTGTTGGGTGATCCCGACTGAGCGGGGAAGATTTGAGGACGATCCATAAGGACAATCTCTCTGTCTGTGAGCTAAAGAGAAGCAACAGAAACAATGCTTTTCTATCTTTTCGTATTCGAACTCAAATGTTTTGATTTCATTAGTAGGTAGACGAATGTCCATCGATATTTCCAGAGGTTGCAGTCCGTTAGCATCAACACGGATTCAAGCTTGTTCAACGTTGTGAGCTTAAACATGTTCCAGTTCTCTCTCGATTGTGTGAATAGTTTGGTCGAAAGAGTATAGCGGAATACCATGGATTTTAATCCAAAACGAGATGAGCGAGGAGAAGGAACAAGAGACGTCAGGCTCCAAATGCTGGAGAATGAGCATGCATTTTTTTTAAATGGTAAGGAGCATTGCTTAGAACTGCTAGAAGGTCTGCTTCGGATTCAAACTTGAACTGGAACCAGACCAAGATCTTTGCCGGTAACTCCTCCTTCAAGACCCCAGTTATGGGGGAAAATGAAACAATAGCTCTAGAATGTTGAACTGCAGGGTTGGTTGCCCATCCAATTAGCGTGAGCTTGTTAGCTTCAATGAGAGTTGAGTTGTCGCCATTGGGAATTATGATTGGAGATATGTGAGGGCCTGTATTAGAAACCACTTGCCATTTGCCTTTTTCTTGTCTTGTAAATATATCAGCCATGGTAAAACTTTGAAGAGAGGTACATAGTGGGCTTAAAAGACTACACTCGGGTAGTAAATTTTCAGAGACGAGGAAAATATGAGAAGGGACACAATTAAATCCTCATAGGCGAGGTATGCGAGCAAGGCTGCGGACCCGCATATTGGAAGTTGGGGGCTGAACCCGGTTGAGAGATTACCGACTAAAACAAAGTAGTAAGGAAGCAAGATCCGCAGAGATGAACAATGAAACTCAAAAGAAATAAAAAATCAGAGAAAAATTCATAGTCGAACAGCGACATATGCGGAGGAGGAGATGTGGGAAAAGCCGACCGTATAAGGTAAGAGGCGGAGGAACGGACTTTGAGATAGATGGTTAAGAGGAGGCTCGAAAATCTAGATAGGTGTTGAGTTATATCCAGAGTCGGGCCTGGGAGATTTTGCTTCTATTACAAAGCATACTCTGCCATAATATCTGACGTAAGTCTTCTAAACTAGTCTAACGATGCCGCCTATAATATAGAATAGAGATGGCTGATAGATGAATAACAGAATCACAGATTCTCCATTGTAGAACGAAAGAGAAATGAAAGAAAACTCTGTTATTCATTGTTAAACTGTTTCTGTTACAACATTTGTATTATATATACAACGGTATTCACCGATTTATAACAAACCACTGGTTTACATCAAATTGTACTCTATTATTCTCCCTCAAGATGGAAAATAAATTGAATGTAGAGCCATCTTGCCAATGAGAACATGAAACTGGCTTGGAAACAAAGGCTTGGTGAACACATCAGCGATTTGGGAACTTGTAGTGATGTGCAAGGTCTTGATCAAACCTGATTCTACCCTTTCTCTGACTTCATGGTAATCTAAATCAACATATTTCGTTCTCTCATGGAAAACCGCATTATTGGCTATGTGAATTGCAGCTGTGAAATCACAAAAAAGGCAACTAAATTCAACTAAGGTACCTGAAATTCTCTTAACAGATTCACAAGCCAAACAACTTCTTTTACTACAAACGCCATTGCTCTGTACTCAGATTCTGCAGAGGAATGAGAGACAGTGGGTTGCTTCTTGGATTTCCATGATATGAGAGATGAACCGATAAACATGCAGAAACCAGAATTTTATCTCCTTCTATCCTTGCATGATGCCCAATCTGCATCTGTGAATGCTTGTAGAATCAGAGAAGAGTGTGCAGAGTAGAAAAATCCAAGTCCAATGGTGCCTTTTAAGTAGTGTAATACTTTGTAAGCAGCCTGCAGATGAGACTGCTTGAGAGCAGTCGTGAACTGGCACAATCTATTAACTGCATAGGTAATGTCGGGCCTGGTGATGGTCAAATACATCATTTTTCCAACTAGATGTATGTATAAACTGATGTCTTTAAGAACTGGTTCATCTGAATGTAATACCAGTGTCTGACTAGGATACATAGGTATAAAAGAAGGTTTACAGACTAATAATCATGTTTCTTCAAGTAACTCCAACACATACTTCTTTTGACAGATTGAAATGCCTTTGCTTGATCTATCTATTTCCAATCCCAAAAATTATTTCAGTGGACCAAGATCTCTCAGCTTAAACACCTTCTTTAGTGTTTCTTTTAGACTATCAACTTTTGTATCATCATTGCTTGCAATGATAATATCATCTACATACACCAAGACTGCTACATACTTACCAGCATCGTTTCTGATGAAAAGAGTATGATCAGCATGTGATTTTCTGAACCCCATAGCAAGAAAAGTGTCTTTAAACTTGATAAACCACTGCCGGGAGGCTTGTTTTAAACCATAAAGTGAATTTCTCAACTTGCAAACAGAATTAGGAGGAAGTGATTCCCCCTGTTTTGGTGTGTACCCTGGAGGCAATAACATGTATATCTATTCTTTTATATCGCCATTCAGAAAGGCATTAGAAATGTCTAATTGTGTCAGAGACCACTTCTTGGCTGCAAAAACTGCAAGTAGAGTCTTAACAGTGGTCATCTTAGCAACATGTGAGAAGGTATCTACAAAGTACAATCCTTCTTGTTGGGTGTAGCCCTTTGCTACTAGTCTAGCTTTATACCTCTCCAAACTACCATCAGCGTTTAACTTCAGTTTATAAACCCAACGACAGCCCATAGCATGCTTCCCAGCTGGTAAAGTGCATATGTCCCAAGTATGCGTTCTCTCTAGTGCTAGTAACTCTTCATTCATGGCATTTATTCATTCTTCAAACTTTTTTTCCTGTGCGAATGAATTTGGTTCTGAATGTAGAGTTACAGCACAAACGTAGTCTTTATACTCCTCGAAGAGATGATCCAAAGACAAGTAAGCGGCCAATGGATACGGAATATCCACATTTTTCATATGACAGAAATAGTGTTGAAGGTATGCATGGGTTTTAGATGATCTTTTGGCTCCAGATATAGAAGTTTCAGCACCATTTGCTTCATTGTCAATAGAAGAATCTTGTATTGGTTGTATGGATGTAGGATTGACTTCTGATGTTGAGAAGAAATCAAGAAGTGAATCCGATTGTCCATTTTACAAATGGGAATATTTATTCATGAAATGTCACATGTCTAGATATATATATATATCATGTTTGTTTCAAGATCCATCAATTTGTATCCTTTATACCCTGCATGATAGCCCTAAAAGACTGCTGGAAGAGCTCGTGGTTGAAACTTATTTCTGTTCTTTGAGGATGTAGAGCAGTATGCTAAACATCCAAAGATACGAAGACCACTATAGTCTGGAATCTGAGAAGCTCATATGGAGACTTGCCTTCAAACAATAGAGTGGGAAGTCTGTTGATCAGAAACACTGAAGTTAAGATGCAGTCTCCCCAATACTCAAAAGTAACTTTGGCTTGAAACATCATATCTCTTGCCACATTGAGGATATGTTGACGCGTCCTTTCTACTACAGAGTTTTTCTCTGGTGTCTCTGGACAATAATGGTATGGGACAATACCTTTATCTTTGTAGAGAGCATCAAACTTTAATTCTTGTGCATTTTTAGCTTTAACTCCTTGACGACTGCCTTATATTGTGTTTCAACCATCTGTAAAAACTCAGGAAACACAGTGAGTACTTCATTCTTCTTTCTGAGCAGATATACCCACGTTACCCTGGTATGGCCATCGACAATAGTTAGAAAATACTTGTAACCTTGGACAGTCGATGTAGAGAAAGGTCCCCATATATCAATATGTAAAAGATCAAAAGAATTTTTTACACATATTTTTCTTGGGCCAAAGGACATATAACACAGTGAAAAAGGTCTTTTATTCTTATTTCTTAACCCAAGTACATCTGTAAGTTCATCAACTTTAGCTACAGATGGATGACCTAATCTGTTGTGCCAAACAATAGAATCTACAAGGACTGCAGAACAAATTGGAATAGGAAATGGAATAACTTTGACCATTGAAGCAAGGGCGGAGCTACATTACGACGAACGGGGTCACGTGCCCCCAGTTAAATTTTGATTTTCTTTAAATAGTTAGGGCAAAATTTTGATTTTTTTTAGTAACTAGCTTAAAATATATGACAATGCCCCCCGTTAATTCAAAATCTATACTAGTGCCCCTGGTTGAAAATTATTCTAGATCCGCCACTGATTGAAGCATCCAATACGTAAAGGTTCCCAATTTGCTCACCCTGACTAATCGTCAATGCCTTGGTAGGATCATGTATCAGACAAGAAGACTCATCAAGAACAACTCTACATCCCAAATCCTATGTGAGTTGACTAAAACTGAGCAGATTGAGTCGAAATTCTGGTATATATAACACTTCTTTCAACACCAGATGTGTATTCAACCTCACTGTTCCTATCCCCTTTATCTGTACACCAGTTCATGTAGGTAGTGTGACTGTACTAGCCAGTGAATCAGATAAACATCGAACCTTGCCTTGTCATGAAGAACATGATGAGTGGCACCGCTGTCTATAATCCATGATTCAGAATATAATGTACTCTTTGTAACTCTCAGCATGCTAATAAAGCTTAGCGTTGAGTTAGATAGAGACATGCCTAGCAATGCAGCGATAGTGCCACCAGATGTAGATGCCATATAAGGAATAGGAGCTGATGGAGCTTGTAACTGGAGTTAAAATATGCTATCATACCAGCAATATGTTCCTTAGTCACTGTTGTTGGTAGGTTGAAGTTTAGAGAATCATCATGAGATGTAGCTTGTTTGACCATTTGTGCTACAACTGGTTTAGAAGACTTATCTCATGATTCCTTCTTCTTATGATTAAAGCTAACTTGATATCCATAAATTTTGTAACATGTGTCTTTTGTATGACATTGTAGCCACATTCAGAACATATTACTTTCAGTTTCTTATGGACAGTGACTTGTGCTGCAACAACAGGAGTATTGTCTACAACACTGACTTGGAAAGCAAAAGGATTCACCACATGATTGATGTTTTGTTGATTATGATCTTTGATCAAGAAGCTGATATATTTCAGAAAGCTGAGGAACATTCTTCTTCATGATGATTTGGCTTCTGATGGTCGCATAGGATTCGTTGAGACCATCAAGAAATTTAATCACCTTGGAGTGTTCTAGCACCGTCTAACTCATCCCATAAGGTTTTGAGAATGGTGCAGTATGTCGAGAGGTTCATTGTCCCTTGTTGCAATGACCAAATTTGTTGTGTTAGTTGGTACGAACACGGCAAATTGGTGATGTGAAATCTTGTATTGAGATCTTCCAGATTTCAGAGGCGTCATTAAAGCGCAAGATACTCTTGTAAATCTGTGGAGAAACAGCCCTATGGATCCAAGATTTCACTAAAGAATTGCAGCGAGACCATATCTTAGCAAGACGATCTGAATTGCTAGGTCTAGGAATCGATCCATCAACAAAACCATACTTATTCTTCGCATCTAACGCTATCGTCTTCGCAATCTTCCAGTTATTGTAATTTGTTTCATCTAAAATCTCAGAGTTGAGAAGAAGACATGGATTATCGCTGATAGAAAGATGATATGGTGAGTGGATGTTGTCCGGTGAGTCAGAAAGAAATCCAATGATGTACGATTTTGCGTTGGAGATTCCGGTGGAGTAGTGATTTTTCGAGCTGATGCGCGAGCTGAAATTGACTTGTCTCTGGTGGTTTTTCGTGTCACCATTCTTCGAGAGGTCACCATTGTCAGTTGCAAGCTTGATTTTGGAAGATAAAAGCTGCGATTTCACCGATTGCTTGGTTCGATCAAAGAAAATCGACCGCGAAAAGAAAATGTTCAATCGGGAGAATCACCGATCAAACAAGGTCAATGAACGGAAGAAATGAAAGGATTTCAGAAATCAATTTGAGATTTGAGTCTCAAATGTTCTGATACCATGATAGATGAAGAACATAATCACATAATCACCATTGTAGAACGAAAGAGAAATGAAAGAAAACTATGTTATTCATCATTAAACTGTTAAACTGTTTCTGTTACAACATTTGTATTATATATACAACGGTATTCACCAGTTTATAACAAACCACCGGTTAACATCAAACTAGGTGATTGTCCCGCATGCATGTGCGAGCATTAAATTTATGATAAAAATATGTTAATAGATGTTAATTGGTTTGTTTGCTACCTCCGCTGCAAACATTATATTTGTAGACGGGTGCATTTTTGGCATTTTGCATTGAAATGTTTAGTTGTATGGTTGTCTAGGTGATCGACCATATTCGTGACTCGATGAACCGGTGGAACCGATTAACCCGGTTCTCAAAACCTAATGCTAACTGTTATGTTATTCATGTGTTCTTAAATCAGCTCTAATGCTAGTTTTCTCAAACCCTAGCATGACCGCACTTACTGTTAGTAAAAAAAGCTTTGGAATTTCTTAAGTCCGATAAAAGCTTCACAATGTTTTTGTTGGGCACTAAAATGGTGGTTATATGGAATTGAGAATGTGATACTGAAACAATATCACAATCATTACACTACAGGAAAAACAGGTATTAATAACATAAGAAAAACGCTATAATACGGTTTTGATAGCGGAAAGGTAAGCGCTATGTCATGTCCCGCGATAATAGGTCTGACACTTTAGATAGCGTTTTTTGTAAATGCTATTGTATATATTTTTAAGATAGCATTTCAGTAAATGCAATGGTTACATATATTTAAGATAGCGTTTTTGTTAAAAGCTATGTTATATATTTTTAAGATAGCGTTTTAGATTATTCTATAATAATGTTTATTAAACGCTATGGTATTACAAAAAAAAATTAAAAAAAATTATATAAATAATTAATATACAATTACATTTTTCCAGAAAATACAACACATTATAAACAAAAATAATGTACAAAATGGGAATTAATGATTGAATCCATCAGTCATGATCTTTGCTCTTCTTCTCAAAGATTCAAGAATCCCCTTGCTAAAGCAATGTACATTCGAATAATCTCTTCCACAACCTGCATAATCAAGAAATCATATCACACTATGATCATATTATGTTCGAATCAACATCAGTCACATAACAAAGGCTAAAACAGAGAGATAAAGACAAACCTTGGGAGGGATGTTGGTCATCTCGCAGCAGTAGCTACTACCTCCAATAGACAAGTGCTGAACGGATTGATTCTTCCCAACGATCGGATTGATTCTTCCCGACGCTGCTACTCCAATACTTAGATTTAGCTATCCATTCTGGTTTATCGATCCATGATTCTTCCCGACGCTGCTACTCCAATACTCAGGAA
The DNA here is from genome assembly GCA_030180135.1 of Orychophragmus violaceus. NCBI lineage: Eukaryota > Viridiplantae > Streptophyta > Magnoliopsida > Brassicales > Brassicaceae > Orychophragmus > Orychophragmus violaceus. The sequence goes on from CM058238.1 coordinate 22,190,754, forward strand.
ATGATCAGAAGGGTTCCTTAAAGCAGGACATGGAAACCCAGCTTGTGCAAAGAACTGCATTCGAAAGCAAAAAGAACATGGATTTACCAAGTATTCGATACATACCTCTCTTTTCTCATCAGAAGCAAACTCCGAAGCATTGCCTAACATCCACGGCTGATATCAGTGCTGGAGAATTGGGTGAATGGGAAATGACTGGAGGAGGCAGCTTTCTTCGTTGGTGGAGCTTCCGTCTTCATCGTACGGCGTCACGAGCGTGGAGGAGGGAGATCGGATTGCCGATCTAAAAGTAAAGAAACGGCTGCAAGATCTGCCGATCTGACGACTGGTGGTGCGCGGTGAAGATCCTCATGGCTTATCTTCGCGTTCGTGGAGATACGGCGGAGAGTGGTGACGACTGGTGATGGACGGTGAGATCCTCACGGCTGGTCTGTGCGTTCATCTTCGTCGTGAACGATGGAGATATGAGGGAAATCGAAGATGGTGGCTGGGAAGCAAGGGAAATCGAAGATGTTGGCTGGGAAATGAAGATTATAGGTGATAAGAGAGTACAGATGAAACATCGAAGAAGACGAAGGTGGAGGCTGGGGAAGAAGGGTCAATTTTTAATTAGGGCTTCTTTGTATTTTTTTGTCAACAAGTTTTTTTTTCTTTTGCATCTAACGGTCAGTATTAAATGAATATAGATCTAACAGTTCAGATTGCAATCTGTGTATATTATGAGAAGCTGTGTGAACCGTAGATAGCTTTTAATCAATGGCCCAGATTTGCGATCCGCGTGATGGCTCTATCATCCAATAGAATTATTTTGTCGTTTAATTAATATATAATAACTAAAAAAGATATAAAAATAAAAAAATGGTGAATTTTTTTAAAAAACATTTTAGAGTAATATAGATAAAAACTTTTTAAAGAGTTTTAAATTTTAAAAGCGATTATAAAATAATAAAATGAGTCTATATAATTCTTAAAATTATTTAAAATAACAAAATGATTAAATATAATTCTCATTTTTAGTTTACATTTTTTTTTAGTAAAAGTGATAAATTTTAGTTTAGAGTACATAATAATTAAATAGAATATTTTTGACTTTTAATTTATGAATAGTATTAAAAATAATAGATTTTTTAAAAAAAAAGTATAAGTAAATTTTTTAAAATTAATTATATGAAATGCATGTGTAAATGGTTTAAATATGCAAATCTGATGACATGAGTTTATAAATGTTAAAATTTTGCTATATGATTTGATGCTTAAAAATTTAGTGTTTATTATTAAAGGTTTAGAAGTTTAGGGTTTATGGCATATAGTTAAGGTTTTAGAGATAAGGATGAAGAAAATAATTATATTTTTATAAGTATTGGATTTGTTTTTGTATATTATCTAATGTATACGCTTAATATATACAATTAAAAATTTAGTATTTATGATTAAGGGTTATGATTAAGGGTTTGAAATATAGGGTTTAGACCCTTAAAATATGTGTTTGTGATCGAAACCTTAGGGTTAGGGTTTGAAGCTTAGATATGAAGTTTAAAATTAATTGTTAATTTAATTTCTAAAAATATTGAATGTATAGAATTTTGGATTTGAAATTTGGGGTATGGGATTAGGGTTTAAGCTTAGATATGAAGTTAAAGTTTGAAAATATTATATACGAAAAATAGCAATTTCTTTTATAAAACCCAAGTAATTTCTTGTTAATTATATTTTGATTTTATAGTTTATGATTAGAGTATGGTTATGGTTTAGGGTTAGAGTTTGAAGTTTGTATAGGATTAAGGTTTAAGTTAGGATATGAGATTAATGTTTTAAAAATATTATATTTGAAAAATAAAATTTCCTTTATAAATGTTAAATCTTGGATATGTTATAGTAGTTAGATTTTTTTTTAAATCCTAAACCCTATCTATATCCTAAAATAAAACTGAAAATTTGTTTTTTTTTAATTTGTACCTTTTCTACTTATTTTATGTTTAAGTTAGGGTATGATATTAATGTTTTAAAAAGATTATATTTGAAAATAATAATTTCATTTATAAATTTTAAATCTTATTTATTGGATATGTTTTAGTAATTAGTTTTTTTTCAAACCCTAAACCCTATCTATACCCTAAAATAAAACTAAAAAATGAGTTTTTTTATTTTATAATTTTTCTTCTTATTTTATAAATTTTATTACATGTACAATGATAATGTTTTTTATTATTGATTTTAGACAATAATAACGTATATATAATTAACAAAAAGCTTTGTTTTATTGAATTATTACGATAGATCAATCACAAATATATATAGCCACACAATCATGTAGTAATCGAAAACATTAAGATCTAAAACATTAAGATCAATTAAAATTATAAGATCAATCACATGTTTGAAGAATAAACTCAAGAAATCTCTCTCTTCTGTCTCTCCACTGTACCCCACAAACTTGAAAGTTTCAAGAGTCTCCAACAAACATTTAGGAACCGAGCTTTCATCGCCCCAGCTGATCCGTTCAAACTCCTGAAAATATCAAAACCTAGAACCTGAGATTAACCCAAAAAGGAAAAAAAAAAAAAGAGAGAGAGAGTTAATATTACAAACCTTTTAGACAGAAAAAGAGTCAACCAACAAACTTACATAGGCATCGAGACTGAGGACTCGTAGTTTAGGAGAATCTTTGAGCAACCGGAAAAGTAACTTGGACCAATACTCGCTGCAATAACTTAGCTTCAGATGTTCAAGCCGATCGAAGACAATGCAATCACAGTACATAGACTGCACACATGACAAAGTAGTAACAAAGGATTCATTCTCAAGGAAACCTGATTTAGTATACACACGACTGATAATTAGAAGTTGATAGATGGACAGAGGTACTCAGCACGGTTTATCTAAATATAAAGAAACATAAGTAAGTAAAAGATTCAATCACTAAACAAGTCTAAGGAAAAAGAGTTACATATAGACAAGAGAGATCTACCATTTGATCTGCAAGCATGAGGACAGATTTCAAATAAAGTTTCCTGCTACAGAAATTAAACAAGTCTTCAAGACTAGGCACAAGTAATCCATCACCAGAACATTGTACTCACCTTGAACACCATACCACTTGACATTTGGAACACCATCTGACATAATTAAAGGTTCATACAAGACTAAACATGGTTATATAAATAGAGATCAAGATACATAAATACCCAGTTGTTTTTGGTTCCTATAAACAGAGATCAAGAAACATAAATACAAATGGATTCAATACGTGAACAAGAGCCGGATAATATATTGGGTTCATCGGAAAGTCACCTTGTGGAAAAGCTCCAGAGCCGGATGAACCTTGAGCCTGAAAAAGTGACACATTCGAAAAAGTCAAAACACATTCTAAAGGCATATCAAAACAAAGCTCCACGAAATCGTCTGTAATTAGAAGTCTGTATCAGAAAACCCTAATCAGCAATAGATCACTGAAAGGGCAATTTTCATTGGAGAGCGTCACTTTATCCAGAGAAGTTGAAGAATTCCGAAACCAAAGCAGGAATTTACAACTCAATTTCGGAAATTAAATCGAAGGAGGTGACATACATAACATACCTGAGGTTTAAGGGGATTTCCGGTTTAAGGCCGGTTGTTTCCAGCCTCGACTTTCCCCCTTCAAAGGCTGAGTCGTCCTTAAACCCTTGGAAATCAGCCTCGACTTCATCGTCCAGATCGAAGAAATAAGATCGCTTCTTCGACTTCTAGAATACTTGAATCGATTTTGCAGAGGAAAAAGAGAAATTGGATACTGAGAGGAAGAGGGAGAAGATATAATATCTTAACACTTTTCTATTTTTTTTCCCTAACATAAGGAGGGAAACTAAATTTTTCAGTCCCGCTTAACATATCTATAGCGTTTTACTATTATATTCACAAGCGCCAAACATAAATTTGACCGCTTAAAATTATTTTGTCCCGCTTAACACATTGATAGCGTTTAATAATAACCAAACGCTATCTTAACATCACAGTTTAGTCAACAATAGCATAAACATAAAAAACGCTATGCAGTTGTGCTATCAATAGTCAAATTTCTTGTAGTGTTATATTTTTTTTTTTGTACGTTCTGAAAATTAAATTAAAACTTCTCAATATGGTTGAACAAAAAAAAACCACCTCGATTTGTAACATCCTTTGTTTTCATTTGAACTTACAATACATTATAGTATAAAATTCTTAAAGAGCATGAAAGGTAACATTCAAACGGCCTCTCAATTTCTCAAATCATTTGGTTCAACTTGTTTCATATTTTGTTTCAAACTTTACTCTAGAGAGGTTCATGTAAAACGTAAGGGCATTTATATAGATATGGGTTTTTCGGCCAATCAAATGCAAGAGAAAGAACAAATCATTTTTTTGTTCTTATTTAATTTTATAAAAAAGATTGTTGTTAAGATTGTATCAAGATTTTTATTAATTGAAATAGAATATTCATTTGTCCATTTTTGTCATTTACTAAAATTTAGACAAATATTTTTTTATTAGTAAGATATTATCATAATCTTCTTTTACTAAAATAGTATATATCTTAAAAATAATATATAGGTTATTCATGATTGGTTATTTAATTTAAATTATTTTGAACATATTTTATATTTGATTGAAAGTTGAATATATGATGTATATTGTTTACAATATTGTTAATAACTTAAGTTTCAAATAACTATGGACATTATTTTTGAATCCCTATTTAATAAAATTAACATTGCAATATATTTTAAAATTGGTTATTTAAGGATTTAGAAATTAATGATTACAACAATATAGAAATGTTGCGATTTATGTTAAGCAAATATAAAAATTGAGAATATATGCGAGTTAATATATGTAATTTACTTTATCTTGTTAACATTTAAATCGAACAATTTAATGCAAGGAAAGAACTAAGCATTTTCTATTTTTTCATTTAGTTTTATAAAAAATTTAGATTATTGTTAAGATTCTATCAAAATTTTTCTTAACTGAAAATATAATATTCATTTGTCAAATTATAAATGAGAGAATTTTTATTTTTCATAATTATGATATGGCAGAGATTTAAAAAGGTTGAAGAGTATATTAAAGAAATGTTATTGATTAAAATTAAATGTAATTCAAATTTTTTGAGCTTAAAATTAAGAGATCAAAAATTTATGGAATTTTAAAATCAAGATATATCATTTCTATAAATAAGAGAATTTTTATTTTCTATAATTCTGATATGGTTAAGATTTTGAAAAAAAAAATAAGAAAAATATTCTAAAAATGTGATTTATTAAAATTAAATGTAATTCAAATTTATCTTTTTGTTGAGCATAAAATTAGGAAACGAAAGATTTATGGGATTTAAAAATAAAATATATCACTTCTATAGAAAAATATCATATCTCGAAATTAAAAGTGCCCTTTTTGCATATCTCACTTCTCCTTCTCTGTGCTATACACCCGAACATATTGGATGAATTTAAACATTGAGCAATAAAACAAATTAAAGCCGTGCATAGGGAACTTGAGATATATTACTTGAGCAGAAACGACCCATGTGCTAAATTCATAGTAATGCCCGTACATACGTTTCTGCTCAACAAATTAAAGCCGTACATAAGGAGATTAAAACAATGAACTTGAGATATGTGATTGTTTGACAAATGTGATTAAAATAATGAACAGAATAATGCATCGTATTAACTATGCTCAGTAGGATAACCGGGACATGTGATTGTGAACTAAAAACGTCTTCAAAACAATCATCAATCGGACTTTTAGATCTCAACATAAAATTCACATTTTTCTATAAAAATTCTCATTCACCTCAAATCATTAAACTTTAGTCTCTTCTTTTATGGAACCAAAACACTTATCCGAACTATATGTTTATTGTGACAAACGGGACATGTAATGTGAACTAACAACTTCTTGGCAACAACATTCAATCGGACTTTTAGATCTCACGCTCCTTTTTTAAACAAAATCCCAAATGTTTGTTAGTTCACATCGCATCATTAGATCTTAGCTTTGTGATAAACGAACTTTTTCTTTCATGGGACCAAACCAATAAAACAGAACCAAAAAAACCAAAAAACAAAGAAATCATTTATAAACCGATGAGAAGAAAGGAAGAAAGAAATAAAATGAAAACGGATCATTTGACCAAAGTTTAGATGATTCGGAATAAAACTTTCACGGCTATGAGGAAAACAAATGAGATAGAAAGCTTATTTAAATTTTGGACGATAAAGACGATTGTGTTTCTAAGCCACTCAAACTCGCCTTATATAGGATTTCAAAGACTTCTCTAGCAAGCTTAGTATATGCCCTACAATATCTTTTTCAAACTCGAAATAATGGATATTCAGAAAGATATTATAGTTTTTTAAGGAAATAAATTAATTAATTAGCTTTAAATCGATCCGATGGCATTTCTGTGAATAAGTCGAACCTCGAACCCAATTGTTTATTTTTTGCCTTGCCATGTTACACTTCCACGTCATCATTATCCACCTCTAGAGTCCTTTCGTGACGACACGTCAATAATCGCCCAAAATTACTTCTCAGGTATAGATGTTAATGACTTCCCATTAAAGTTTGCATAACGTTCATGACGTCAGAATCTTCTGCGTAACAATGTGTGTGGCTGTCAAATCAAGTCTGAAAAGTCATATGATTAGTGAAAAATGTGCATAATCAAAAACTATTCCGAAAGTGTTACCAAAGAGAGCTTTTGTCGGTTGAAATAAATGAAATTTTCCCGCTTTTCAGATCATATTTAATTGAATTTATCCCGTTTTTCAGCTCATATTTGTCAGAATCTGCGTAACAATGTGTGTAGCTGTCAAACTCCCCAATATTTCTATTCAGAACATTGATGATTCATCTGAATTCTTAAAATTTACAATAACCAAACCAAAATTAAAGGCAAAGAATCGGTGATTGGGGAAAAAAACAAAGAAGAAGATCTGAGAGATGGAACAAGAACTCAAGACCTTCATCAAGGTTTGGTTTTCTGCAATCATCTCCGTATCTTATTGTTACTACTTATCAGCCAGAATCAAAGCTGGTGTGTTACGATTACTCTCTGTTCTTCCAGTCTGTGCTCTGTTTCTTCTTCTTCCTCTGTCTTTCTCCTCTGTTCACTTCTCTGCATCCGCGGCATTTTTCTTTGCATGGCTCGCCAATTTCAAGCTCATCCTCTTCTCCTTCGACAAAGGTCCTCTTTTCCCACTTCCCCAAAATCTCTCCCGGTTCATCTTCTTCACTTGCTTCCCCATCAAGCCTCAACAAAGCCCTAAATCTCATAATCAGATCCCCAAATGGGTTTTCGCCGTTAAAGTCGTCATCTTTGGTGTGTTGCTACATATGTATGATTACAAAGAACACATGTCTCCGGCTATGCTATTGGTTCTCTATTCTCTGCATATATATTTGGAGCTTGAGATTCTCTTAATGCTCGTCAAAGTTTTGGTCTTTATCTCTCTTGGATGCGATTTAGAGCCACAATCAAATGAACCATACTTAGCCACTTCTCTTCAAGATTTCTGGGGTCGCCGGTGGAACCTCATGGTCTCGGCGATACTCCGGCCAGCCGTTTACAACCCGGTGCAGCGAATCGCCGAACGGAAATTGAGCACTGATCATGCTACGTTTTTGGCGGTTTTGGCGACGTTCTTGGTCTCCGGTGCACTTCACGAGCTGCTCTTCTATTATTTTACCCTTGAGATGCCTACAGGAGAAGTCACTTGGTTCTTTGTGTTACATGGAGTTTGCACCGCCGCCGAAGTAGCGGTGAAGAGGATGACGTTTGTGCGGCGGTGGAAGATGAGTCCGATTGTTTCACGACTGCTCACGGTAGGGTTTCTAGTTTTGACGAGTGATTGGTTGTTTTTCCCTCCTCTTATAAGAAGTGGTATGGTCGAGAGACAAGCCAACGAAGCCTTGTTGTTCATTGATATTGTCAAGCACCAGTTTTTTATTTTTAGGTCATGATTCGTGGATATATCTGTGTTCTGTAACTAGTTTATCAAATCATATTACTTTGTGGAATTTCAAAATAAAACTAAGGAAAGTTAGCTACAACAACCTTGTAATTGCCTTAATTATACATAACTTTAGAAAGTTTTTATTACTGAAATAACAACTTGTATCCGTTTAACTCTTTTTCAATGTGTATTAAAAAAAAGTTATTACGAAACTGCCATTAATAAAATGTTAAGTTTTCTGGATTCCATATATTCGATTTTCATATAAATCTAACAAATTAAGTATACCGGTCTTTAATAGTAGACTTGTTGTTGGTCTGTAGATTTGATTTTAAGATTGTAGACTTGATTTTGGGGTTGTAGACTTGTTTTCAAGATTGTAGATTTTTTTTTAAGATTGAGGACTTGAATTCTGGATGGTAGAATTTTCTTCAGTGATTTGTAGATTTATTTAATTCGAAGTTGTCGAAGACTTTTAAAACTGATGTAGTAGACTTTTAAACTGTCGTAGATTTGTCGTATATCTTGTAGAGTTACTGTGTATGACAACAAATTTGTTTCCGATTTGTACATTTGTTATGTAGATTTTGTAGATTTGTTAAGCGATTGGTAGATTTAAATTATACAACAGTAGATTTATTTTTCTATTGCACGTTTATTCTTGGAGTTCGTAGACTTTCACCAAGTGGTCGTACATTTTTTAGGGAACTTAAATACATTGACGTGGTTGAAGATATATCATGTGTCATCGTAAATTTATATTTCCGTTGTAGACTTATTTTTGACCTTGTAGACTTATTTTTATCTTTGTAGACGTTCATGACGTTGTAGCAGATTTTATATTGAAGACGACAACGTCGTAGACTTGGCAGATTTTTAAAATGTTATTGCAAACTTATATTTTTCGTAGACTTTATGTCGTTTTGTAGGATTTTATGTTGAATGGTAGACTTGTTTTGTACTGTATAATGTAACGTAGACTTAAGTTACGAATGAGCTATAGTTCATAGACTTAATGAGTGGTTACACATGATAATCCTACTAATTACACGAAACATTAATATTACCTTGTTAAACTAATGTAACTGTCACTAAAGAAAGGAATGCCTTTAATATGTGTGTTTGTTCGCCCATGCATGGCGAGACCCCTATAAGTAAGTGATCCAGAATAATAATACCGGAAAACTAATTTTATTCGAGAGACATTGATATCAGACATGTGGAGGTACACGGCAACCTCTTACAAACATTCTTGAAAATGTGCTTCGGTGTGGGTTCGGTGAATTCAATCGTACAAAAGCAACATGCACGATGTTGCGGGACTTGGCTGAAACTGAAGAATTCTATAGAAATGTTGATTTCTTATACCATCAAATACCTTTATTTCCATTGGAGGCAGCTTACACATTCGTTGACAATTGTATTACCCACAATAATCCTACAACCCTACTCCTAAAAAGTATGTCTAGTTGCATGTACAACAATCAGCAGGCTGAAGGAGAATCTATGATAAAACGATCGTCATAAGGAAGTTGGGAAACATGGAAATACATTTACTACATGTTTGTGCGGCTAATTTACGGACACAAAGAATTGGAAAAATGTGGGCTCATGCTAACTCGAGAATTAGCAAGGAGGGTGCGAATGCAAATAATCGTTCGAGTTGTACATCCATGGCCCGAGAATCCATGTAACTTATGGTTGGAGAAGGAAAGAGGAGTAGAGCCACAATCAAATGAACCATACTTATTTGGAGCTTGAGATTCTCTTAATGCTCGTCAAAGTTTTGGTCTTTATCTCTCTTGGATGCGATTTAGAGCCACAATCAAATGAACCATACTTAGCCACTTCTCTCCAAGATTTCTGGGGTCGCCGGTGGAACCTCATGGTCCCGACGATACTCCGGCCATCTGTTTACGACCCGTTGCAGCGAATCACGGAATGGAAAATGAGCCCTGATCATGCTAGGTTTTTGGCGGTTTTGGCGACGTTCTTGGTCTCCGGTGCAGTTCACGAGCTTCTCTTCTTTTATTTTACCCTTGATATGCCTACAGGAGAAGTCACTTGGTTCTTTGTGCTACTTGGAATTTTCACGGCCGCGGAAGTAGCGGTGAAGAAGAGAACGTTTGTGCGGCGGTGGAAGATGTGTCCGATTGTTTCACGACTGCTCACGGTAGGGTTTGTAGTTTTGACGAGTGGTTGCTTGTTTTTCCCTCCTCTTATAAGAAGTGGTATGCTCGAGAGACTATCCAACGAAGCCTTGTTGTTCATTGATATTGTCACGCACAAGTTTTTTACATTTGGATCATGATTCATGAATATATTTGTGTGTTTATAGCTGGATTATCAAATCATATTACTTTGTGGAATTTCAGAATAACACTAATTGTGATTAGTGATTTTAGTAGATCATTTACTGCACATGTCTTATCATGGAAACGTCCCGGTCTATAGATCATCTAATTGATGAAACATCAGTGTCAAGAAACCTCGATACTAAGGTCTTGAATGTATGACCCGGTACACGTAAAACACAGGGCGGTTTGAAAAAGTTTAACCATTCACCAGTTTAAAAGCAAGTGTGTTTCAATAAAAAAAAATTAAATAGAAAAGAAGTGCGTTTGATTTTAGGTGTGGACCGCTCTACGTACAAATCTAAGCTGCAAATCAAAATTCATAGCCATTAAAATGGATATGAACAAAGCATACGATAGAGTTGAATGGATCTTGACACTAAATGGGCCAATTGGATCATGCAGTGTGTCAACTCAATCTCGTATAAAGTTTTGATTAATGGTGAAGCAAAAGTACACATTATTCCATCATGAAGATTGCCCCAAAGTGACCCCTATCATTCCTCTTCATAATTTGTACCGAAGTACTGATTTCTCATATTCTAGAGGCAGAAGAAGCTAAGCGACTAAGCGGCATGAAAATTGCGAAAAGTTTCCCTTCGGTATCCCATCTACTATTTGAAGACAACAATCTCTTCTTTTGTAAAGCGGAGCAAAGTCAACGTGAAGAATAGATGCAGATAATAGATGTTTACGGAAACACCTCAAGACAACAACTGAATAAGTCAAAATCTTCAGTTTTGTTCGGTTTTAAAGTCGTAACATCGATAAAACATATCTAAAAAGATCACTTGAGATTAATAAAGAAGGTGGAATAGGGATGTACTTGGAGATGCCAGAGAAGATTTGTGTCTCAAAGAAACAAGTCTTTGCCTTCGCACAAGATAAATTGAAAACTCATGGTCATCGAAATATTTATCGAAATGAGGAAAGGAAGTGCAAATCAAAAAAGCACAAGCCACACCTACATATGTCATGTCGTGTTACTTCTTCCCCTAGATATCACGAAAAAACTCTTAAATGCGGTGGCTAGATTTCGGTGGAGTACGAAGAATAAGAACAAGGGTCTCCACTGAATGGTATGGGATAAAATCGTACCAGTGGAACAGTGAGGCTTGGGATTCGTGATTTCAAAGACTTTAATATTGCTCTCCTCTAAAAACAACAATGGTTCTGCTAATGTATCCACATTCTCTGCTCGCCCGAGTGTTAAAAGGAAGACACTACCGATATACAAATCGTTTTTTCCCGTTAAAACCGTAAAATCGTGTTTTCCCGCTAAAACCTTAAAATAGTGTTTTCCCGCCAAAACCGTAAAATCGCGTTTTCTGTCCAAATTTTAAAATAGTATTTTCCACAAAAACTGTAAAAATCGTTTTTTACGCCAAAATCTTAAAATCGTGTCCCACCAAAACCTTAAATTCCTGTTTTCCCGTCAAAATCATAAAATTTTATTTTTTTCCTCAAAATCATAAAATTTTGTTTTCTCGTCAAAACTGTGAAATCACATTTACAATCAAAACCGTAAAATCATGTTTTCCTGCCAAAACATAAACCCATGGTTTTCCGCCAAAACCATATTTTCTGTGAAATTGTAATATGAGATTAAAGCTAAAACCAAAAACTTTATTTTATTTATAGATTAACCACTAATTAAGTTAATTATTAAAATACATAAAAATCTAATTAAATAACTATTTAAATTATAAAAAAAATTATTAAATGGATTAACCATTAAAACCATTAACACATTTAAATAAATGGATTATGGGTAGACCCAATCCATTTGATAAATGGATTGAGTTAACCCATAACCCATTTAAGCTTAAACCATTTGGATATAGGTTGGTTTGGACTGGTTTATCCATTTTTACACCCCTAATCTTATCCATAGTGATAACCCTTATATTCTTTAACAAAAATATCAAAAACAAAGAGTCACATTAGATTTTTTAACTAATATGGATGTTGACCAACAAAAAAAAAACTAATATGGACGGCTTAATTTCTAGTTACTGTAATAAAGTTGTAAGCTATTGTGTTCTAAAAAAGATAAACCATATCTTCTCAATTCTCTGTTTTTTCTGAAACGCTTCAGTCCCCCAGAACAAAACTGAGAACTAAATGTCTCAAATCGACATATCTACGAAAACAGACGGAGGATGGAGAAGCAAGCCGTCGTTTATGACGTGGACAGCACGCGACGTCGTGTACGTGACGAGAAACCATTGGATACCCTGTTTGTTCGCGGCCGGATTTTTGTTCGTCGTGTGCGTGGAGTCCACGATCCAGATGATCTCCGCGAGTTCTCCGCCGTTCGATATTGGATTTGTGGCCACTCGCTCACTGCATCGTGTCTTGGCTTCTTCACCGGATCTTAACACCGGTTTGGCCGCTCTAAACTCAGTATGTCGTAACTAACTTGAGTGATTTTGATATATGGAATTATTCTTATCGGAATTTGGTACCATAAATAGTGTTACTTTCTTATCTATTCCGAAATTATTTTTTCATTTAACTCTAATGAAAAGTGTGGTTTTATCAATTACATGTAAAATGATATGTAAATCTCTTTTTATCATTTAACTAATGGTTTTTTTATAAATCTGTTTTTATATATAAATGATTTGTTCTGATTTTTTTTTTTTAAATGGTCATTTATACAGTTTTAAAGAAATGTGTTGGTTCAAGCGAATATATAAGTAATTTTGGAAAACGCGAAATTTGAGCAGCATTCATGTTTAAATGTTTAGTCAGTATTTTTAGCTTATTAGTTTTTTTTTCTTGTCAGAAATCAGAATTCAATATTTTCTACATTATATAAATTTGTCAAAATATTATTGGACTCGCCACATGCTATTACAAAGGAGATTTGTTAAATTCGACATTTTGTGTTTTTGATTGATAGTTTTTTTTTTTTTTTGAATTGGTGGGTGTGGGGACATGCAGGTGTTGGGAGTGATGCAAATAACATATATTGCATGGGCATGGTTAGTGGAAGGCCGGCCACGAGCGACCATCACCGTCTTATTCCTCTTCACTTGTCGCGGCGTTCTCGGTTACTCTACTCAGCTTCCTCTTTCACAGGTTCCGATCTACATATTTTATTGTTATAAACTTACAATAATTACACTGTTTATAGTTTAGTAATGTTTTATCAAATTAGCTGTCTAGTTACTGACCAACTGGTATCAGAAATTGAACGTGATTTCCCTTGGCCACTACCGTTCAAAAAGAAGTTCTATAATCCCCAAATACTGGACTCTCAATACAGAAGTGTTAGATTATATATATTATCGTAGGGAGGTTCAATTTGTAGTTGATTGTGTTTACTGATTTAACTTGTGGGGCTTGTTTGCAGGAGTATCTAGGATCAGCAATCGATTTCCCGCTAGGAAACATCTCGTTCTTCTTTTTCTTCTCGGGCCACGTTGCAGGCACGACCATCGCATCTTTGGACATGAGGAGAATGCAAAGGTTGAGACTTGCGATAGTTTTTGACATCCTCAATGTATTACAGTGTATCAGGCTGCTCGGGACGAGAGGACACTACACGATCGATCTCGTGGCAGGAGCTGGCGCCGCCATTCTCTTCGACTCATTGGCTGGCAAGTACGAAGAGAATACAAGAAAGAAACAATTGAAGGCACTGGTTTCAGCTTGAATTCCAAATATAAGTAAATTAAATTCTTTTATGTAACATGTTTAGTTGCTGTTGAATTAAGTCTACTGTGGTTCGGCAATTGATCATCCCCGAGCCAATGGTTTGGACTTCTTTTATCCTAATTGCTCATGGTCAGATTGTATATGTTGCTTATTTCTCATTTTTGTTCGACTCTGTCTGTGGTATGGATATAAAATATAATCCCTAAGAACTAAATCCTGTCCTAAAACCTTTCGTAACCTTAAAACGTAAACATAATGGTATCTTACTAATTACAAAAGAGTTAATCTATTTTTATGACATAAACACGATTCTAAATCCCATACAAAAGCTACGTTAATGTTACTTAAACATATTAGATGTGCATTACAAGACTAAAGTGAACTTGGACTAATGCTGAAGCAAAAGTTAGTCCATTCTCCAAATTTTCCTCCATTATCTACCTGTGAAACCACATGCCTTTACATTACCAATTGCGTATTACCCAAGTAACATCCAAGTTATAAAAGTTGGGTGATTTCAAAAACTCAGCAAGGCAAAAAGGATCTGGGAGATGGAAGAAGAACTCAAGAACTTCATCAAAGTATGGGTTTCAGCAATAATCTCAGTATCTTACCGTTACTTCTTATCAACTAGAATTAAAGCTGGTATTTTGCGATTACTCTCTGTTCTTCCAGTATGTGATGTGTTCCTTACTGTCCTTCCTCTGTTTCTCTCCTCTGTGGTTTTATGTTCATACACAGCATTTTTCCTTTTCGTTGCAAGTTTAAAGCTCATACTATTTGAAGATGTAGCTGAGTCACTTCGTGTATCAGTCAAGAAGTAGCACAAGAAGTGACACACGCGAGCAGAGTATGAAGCACATAATGAAGAGCGGATGGGATGACTTGGTCATAAGCTGGAGCTGATGTGGACGACCCAAGAAGTATGGCTGAGCTGGACATGCATCTTGGAGAGTATCTAAACAATATTTAATAAAGAATAAAAGAGAATCCTAAATCTTAGGGTTGTTAAGGTTGTTAGGATTCTTATGTATGTCTCTAAGAAGATAAGGTGTATCTTCTAGAGGGTTTTGAGCTAAGTGTTAGCGTGTGCCTATTATGTATAAATAGGTAGCTTGCGCCGAGTATTAGGTCAAGCGTTTTTCATTGAATTTGTGAGAGCTCAAGTGATTAAGTATAGATCATTGAGTTTGAGAGATTAGATTGAGAATAGATGTTCTTGTAAGATCATAAAGGTCAATCTAATAAAAGCAAGTTTTTAGAACAAATGTGTTGTTACGTCTTATTACTTTGAAAAACACATAACCTTACGTTTTCAATTGGTATCAGAGCTACCACTCGTAGCTTTTAATTCGGGTGAGATCCTGAGGATGAAGATGGAAGGCTATCAAGAACTCTTGAACAACACAAGAATCATTCTTGATGCAGGAAACTATGGCTTCTGGAAATCAAGGATGAGATCACATATCAGGGGAATCAATCCGCTTGCTTGGAAAGCAGTCATGGAAACGTGGAAAGAACCCACGATCAAGGATGAAAAAGGTGTCGAGACGCCTAAACCAGAAGAGACTTGGACAGAAGAAGAGACAAAGAGATCAAAATACAATTCCAATAGTGCTAATCATTGTAGCGTCTTTAAGAAGACCTTTGAGCTGATTCAAGGCTGTGAAACAGCAAAAGATGCATGGGATATACTTCAAACACACTTCGAAGGAACTCAAAAAGTGCAGAACTCTAGGGAGGATCTTCTGGACTCTCGGTTCAAAAATCTGAAGATGGATGAACATGAGTCTATTGCTGACTTTAGTGCCAAGCTTAGCTCACTCTTTCAGGAAGCTGCAACTCTTGGGAAGAAGTACAAACAAAAGAAGCTTGTAAAGAAATTCCTAAGGTGTTTACCAGCCAAATACATGCCGTATAAGTCTGCTTTAAGCGTGTCTCAGAACACAGATGAACTCACTTTCGGGGAAGTTGCAGGGATGTTACAAGCTCATGAACTGGAATTGGAAGGCATTAAGAAACCACGAAGTTTAGCTCTAGCAGTTAGTGAAACGAGCAAGAATGTTACTAATGAGGAGGATCCACTAAGCCTGTTGGTTAGAAGGTTTGATAGAGCTTTAAGAAGGATTGAGCAGGGACAAGGATCAGCTCAAAAGAAATCGAATGTCTCCAATAAACAAACAGAAGGAGAAAAGTCTGCTAAACGTTCAGAAATCCAGTGTCATGAATGCAAAGGCTTTGGACATTATCGAACTGAGTGCCCAACAGTCAAGAGGAGGGAAATCAAATCCTTTGGCTGTCAAGGTCTGGGACTTACCCAATTGGAGTGTGTCAATGATCAAAAGAGGAGAAAGGAGAAATCTCTACTCGCTGAGGAAGAAACAGATGGAGACAGCACTAAAAGTGAAGAAGACCTGAACAACTTTGTGGCTTTTGTTGGGATTACTGAGTTCGAAGGAAGTGAGTCAGACTCTGATTCAGAACCTGATTTAGATCTAGAAGAGGTAAGAGACACCTTAATCAAGATAGGAAAAGAAAATGTGGAGCTGGCTAAGGAGAATTCACGTCTTGAGGAAATCATCGAGTCACTTAACATGGAACTCATGACCGTGAAGAGGTTAAGTGATGAAAGTGTAACACTGATGAAAGACAAACTGAATCTTGCAGTTAAGGCTGACAGACTGGAACAAGAGCTGAAAGCAAAAAAAGAAACATCAGCACGACTGCAAGCTGAATTAACACAACATCACAAAAATATTCACATGCTCACCGGGAGTAAGCAACTGGACAAAATCTTGAGTGCTGGAAGAACTGAAAGAGGGTATAGAGGTCTCGGATATACAGGAAGAGGAGTACAAGAAGCCGAGAATACCAGCTTTGTGTCAGGAGGATTTGCTGAACAAGATTTCAAAAGGTCGTATGGGAAAACAGATGGATGCTGGTTTTGTGGAAATCAATGACATATCAAAGCATACTGCAGAAGGTTCTGAGAAAAGGGACTAAAGGCAAATCTCATCAGTGTAAGCCAGCTATGTGATGAAGGACTGATGGTCAATCAATGAGCGCCAAGAGACTGTCATCCAAGGAGTCAGGACACGCAATAACTGCTACATGTGGAGAAACACAATGAAGTGTTTTAATGCAAAGGATGAGCTGAATTTGTGGCATCAAAGGCTATGACACATGAACGTTCGAAATCTAACCACTCTGGTGAATAAAGAGATTGTCTGTGGAGTTCCTCAAATAAAAAGAAGTGACAAGATGATATGCGGATCTTGCAATCAAGGAAAACAAGTCAAGGTGCAACACAAGAGGGTCCCCGACATTCAGTATAAGTCAGCCCTTGATTTGGTTCACATGGACCTAATGGGACCAATGCAGATTGAGAGTGTAGCAGGAAAAAGGTATGTCTTTGTATTGGTGGATGACTACACAAGGTTTACATGGGTAAGATTCATCAGAGAGAAGTCAGACACATCAAGCAGCTTCAAGGATCTGGGCACTTCAGCTGATCAATGAGAGAGGAGGTGTGAAACGAATTAGAAGTGATCATGGAGGAGAATTCCAAAACGATACAATGAGGATGTTCTGTGAGAATCATGGGATAAGTCATCAGTTCTCTGCACCCATAACTCCACAACAGAATGGTGTGGTAGAAAGAAAGAACATGACGCTTTAAGAGATGGCAAGAGCAATGTTGCATGGGAACAATGTACCAACCATATTTTGGGCTGAGGCGATCAACACTGCATGTTACATCATCAATAGGGTGGACGTTAGGAAAGGATCCACAAAAACACTGTATGAACTGTGGAAAGGAAAAACACCCAATCTGAGCTATTTTCATGTGTTTGGCTGTAAATGCTACATCCTAAATGATAAAGATCACCTCGGGAAGTTTAACTCAAAGAGCGATGAAGGGATATTTCTGGGCTACTCAGGAAATAGCACATCATTCAGGGTGTACAACAACAGAACATGCCTCATAATGGAATCAGTGAATGTGGTTTTTGATGATTATTCATTCACACAATGGGAAGAGGCAAACTCTGAGGGAGATTATGATAATGAAGGAAGGAAAGAAATATCTAGAGAAATGAGATATTTGACTCAGACGGATCTGACGCAAGACGTGGCTCAACCCAAGAAAGAGTTGCGAGTTCCTCGAAATCATTCTGTCAAATACGTCATTGGAGAAGCAGGAGAGGAAAGGAAAACTCGAAGAGTTCTGATGAATCTCAAGAACAAGAAAAAATCGCCTGAGAAAGTCAAAGAACAAGCTCAAGAGCTGATAAACACAAACAAGGAGTTGCATGTCCCTCGCAACCATTCTGCCAAAGACATCATTGGAGAAGCTGAAGAAGAAAGAAAGACCAGAGGAGTCAAACTCGACTTTAAAGAGATGGTAAGATTTGCTTGTTTTGTTTCCACTATTGAACCTAAAACTCATGTGCAGGCAATCGATGATGAATTTTGGATCGTGGCCATGCAACAAGAGCTGGAACAATTCGTCCGCAATGATGTGTGGGAGTTAGTTCCAAGACCAGAACAAGGAAATATCGTTGGAACCAAGTGGATTTTCAAAAACAAGATTGATGAAGAAGGAGTTGTGATCAGGAACAAATCAAGATTGGTTGCTCAAGTATATTCTCAAATCGAAGGTGTGTACTTTGAAGAAACATTTGATCATGTCGCAAGACTTGAGTCAATCAGATTGTTTTTGGGAATGGCATGCATCATGAACTTCACAGTTTACCAAATGGACGTGAAAAGTGCCTTCTTGAACGGATTCCTTCAAGAGGAAGTATATGTTGAACAGCCAAAAGGTTTTGAAGATGCACTAAACCCTAAGCATGTGTGTAAGCTGAAGAAAGCTCTTTATGGTCTCAAACAAGCGCCTAGGTCATGGTATGAAAGACTGACAGAGTTTTTGTTGGATCAAGGCTACAACAGGGGAAGTGTAGACAAGACTCTCTTCATTCTGGAGCAGAGCAGGGAGATTTTTATGGTACAAATATATGTGGATGACGTCATATTTGGAGGCACATCACAGAAACTCGTTGATGAGTTCGTATCAAGCATGACAAAGGAGTCTGAGATGAGCATGGTTGAAGAGCTGAAGTACTTTCTTGGTCTTCAGATGACGCAGTCAAGAGAAGGGATATTTATCTCCCAAACAACATATGCTAAGAATCTCCTCACTAGATTCAAGATGGAACACTGCAAGGAAGCTAAGACACCTATGAGCACTATTGTCAAAATGACAAAAGATGATGAAGGAAAGGAGGTGGATATCAAAACTTACAGAGGTATGATAGGAAGTCTCCTATACTTAACTGCAAGTAGGTCAGATCTCACATTCAGCGTTGGAGTGTGTGCACGATTTCAAGCTAAACCTAAGCGCTCACATCTAGAAGCGGTCAAACGCATCATCAGATATGTTAAAGGATCAGTTGGCTTAGGAATCTGGTATTCTAAAGGGTCAAACAAGAGCTTGGTGGGTTACTGTGATGTTGACTGGGCAGGAAGTGTTGATGATCGGAAAAGCACCAGTGGAAGTTATTTCTTCTTAGGAAATAATCTCATTGCATGGATGAGCAAGAAGCAGAATTCAGTGTCTCTTTCTACAGCAGAGGCTGAATACATTGCAATGTGAAGTTGTTGTGCTCAACTCTTATGGATGAAGAAAATGTTTGCTGATTTTGGAATGGATTCAGGGGTACTGCTGGTGTACTGTGACAACAAAAGTGCCATAAGTATTTCAAAGAATCTAGTATAACACTCGAGAACCAAGCACATTGACATAAGACACCACTTCATTCGTGAGTTAGTGGAGGAAAAGCAGGTAATAATAGAACACATTGTCACTGAGTCTCAACTGGCTGATTTTTTTACAAAACCACTTGATTTTAATCGTTTTGTTACTCTGAGAAATGCACTTGGCATTTGTGAAATGTAACGATTTGTGAAAGTGTGCAGAACTGATACAGGCAGTGATACATGATGTATATTAAGCTCAGATTTAGTTTGGAGTCGTATGATGAAGTGGAAAAGAGCTGCCTGCCATTCCGTCTTGTCTGAGTCAAGTACATGTTTCGTAGAAAGAGAGAGCAAAAGAAGAAGAAAAAAAGGATTGGAGCTAGTTTTTGAGAAGTCAAGTGATAAAACTAGCTCAACAAGTAAGTCAAGAGAAAAGAAAAGAAATAATATCTATCAAAAAAAAAAAAAAGGTTGTGCTCTCTCCTACAGGATAAAGGTTGAAAACTGATTAAGACAAGATGAAAGAATGGGAGTGTGAAAGCTAGCCATGGAAATCTGGATGGCCAAACGCATGAATCAACACATGAGTTAAGGATACATTCTGGTCCAAGCACTGTGTCAGAATGTACAAAGAAAGTCTTATAAAAATCTGCAAAAATAATTCTAAAGCCAGTTGATGCCCGTGCATGTGGTGTTCATTATTAAATGCAGATATTCCCATAAAACTCATGATTTGGATGTGGATGTAGTTGAAATGGTTATGTGTTAGCTTACTTTAATTCTTGAGAAAGATTAAAATGGTCTGTCGCAGTAAACCAAATTGGTACAGGAAATCAATTTCAAATTGAACAAGACGGGTCCATTGCTAAACCGGGAATGCTAGAAGACAAAGATGCGATGTTAAAGAGTCACAAGTATAAGTTCGCGGCAAAGGAAGAAGATACTATTCACTTCTTATTCATCTTCGAGAAACCCTAAAAAGAGCGATTGGCCGTACGATTTGACCGAACCACCATGAACTCCGAGAAGATCAACCATACTCAAATTTAGTCTCCGATGGCACATGCAACCGAGAGCGATGTTCAATCTGCCCAAGTCGCCATCCAAGAAGAGCTCAATCCGCTTGCTATTGTTGTGTATTGAGGAAAGGCTTCGATCGAAAACTGTGATGCTCTAGAGCACGAGAAGACATCGACAGAAGGAGAGAACCTCTTTTCTCAAACAACTGAGGCTGAAATAGGAAGGACCGAGGCTAGGAAAAAGAATACAGGGATGGAGACAGCCATTGTTTTGGTTCAAATGGCTCAAGAACCAGTTCTGGAAGTAGAAAAGATGACGAACATCACTAGATCTGAAAAATCGAAGAGCAAGAAGAAGATGAAAAGTCAGATTGATCTGACGATGGCTGAAGACTCAAAGAAAGGAAAGAAGAAAACGATTGAGATCCCTGATGAAGAAACTGAGTCCGACGGGTATGAATCTGCAACCCAAATCTCGGTGCACAAACAGTCCGAACGAGCAACCCGTTTGCAGACAAGAAAGAGGAAGCATTTTCCGGAGCTGAAAGAGTTCAAAGTCAAAACCTCTTATGGGAGGCCGATGATATCCAAGAAGATCAAAGTCTCTACATCCTTGGACCAAGAAAGGTATAAACTCTTTAAAACTAGGGGTATATTGCTTGAACGCTTAGTAGACATGAATGAAGAATGGGGATATTTGGAACTGATCAAGGATGGAAATTTAGTATCAACTGTGACTGGGCTAGGTGGGTACGTCAAGGAACATATTGGTGAATTTTATGCTGCTTTACCCAATGTGAAAGTGGAAGACTCAGTTGAAAAAGTAGTTGTATGGTTTAGAGGATATCCGTATGAGCTTTCTCCAGCTGCGATCAACGAGTCTTTGGGTCTTCAAGAACTGAATGAAGAAGAAATAAGGGCAGACATTGAAGCCGAGACAGAGAGTATGGAGACAATTGCTATGTTTCTCAGTGAAGGAAAGACAGGATGGAAGGACCTCACTGCCACATGACTTCCACCATGTTATACAGCCTTGAGTGTGCTCTCGGCCTACAACTGGATTCCTTCTACCCATAAGCACCACCTCTCTAAACAAAGGGCAAATCTTATCTACAAGATTGCTCAAGGAATAAAAACAGATGTTGGGAGGATGATGTTCAAACAGATCTTGTCTTTAGGAATTGTTAAAGACTCAGACTCTCTGTGGTTGATGTTTCCAATGGTCATCACTGGGCTCATGAAGGTTCAGCATGCATCTACACTCCTCAAAGGAGAAAAATTCATTGCTCCAATCTACTACAAGAAGGACGCACGATCTGGTGAAGCATTTGTCAAGACCGAGGAGTCCAAGTCTGCCAAGAAGAAGGCTGTGAGTGCTAGCCCAAGGACACATACACCACGACGTGCCAGCTCCAGTGCATCAGCTCCACGATCCTCGACTCAAACAATGCAGGAGATTGTGAGTCTTGGATCAGTTCGTGTGTCCCGGTTGGAAGTTGTAGTCCTCGTGCAGCAAGAGAAGCAGTTGAGGATACTGCCAAGGCACTCCAAACCTTCTCTGAGGTGATACAGCGCCTTCTTCGAGCCATGCCAGGTAAGACTCTCTCGCTTTAATGAATTCCTTAGCTACTAACATTGTGTTTTTAACATTGTGTGCTCTCAAGCAGGGGGAGAAGAGGATAGTGGCTAAAATGTTTATGTTTTAGCAAGGAGTATGGGGGAGTGAAGCCGATTGATTAATAGATGTTTCTTTTTTATTTTTGGAAATCGGTTTCTCTTGGGAACAAGTCTAGTATTATGGGGGAGTTTGTTTTTGTAGTACTCAGGTCTTATCATTTCGGTTATGTCGGATTGCAAAAACTCTTTTGTTAAACTCTTGGTTATGTTCATGGAACAAGTATTTAAGATTTGAGAAATCTAATTAAAAATACAAATGTTCAGAATACGACTTGTTCTTTGTGTGTAGTGGTCTTAATTGTTGTGCAGTTACTTGAGAGACACACAATTCTAAAAAAGGGGAAATTGAAGATGTAGCTGAGTCACTTCGTGTATCAGTCAAGAAGTAGCACAAGAAGTGACACACGCGAGTATAGTGTGAAGCACATCACGAAGAGCGGATGGGATGATTTGGTCAGATGGAGCTGATGTGGACGATCCAAGAAGTATGGCTGAGCTGGACATGCATCTTGGAGAGTATCTAAACGATATTTAATAAAGAATAAAATAGAATCCTAAATCTTAGGGTTGTTAAGGTTGGTAGGATTCTTATGTATATCTCTAAGAAGATAAGGTGTATCTTCTAGAGGGTTTTGAGCTAAGTGTTAGCGTGTGCCTATTGTGTATAAATAGGCAGCTAGCGCCGAGTATTAGGTCAAGCGTTTTTTATTGAGAGAATTTGTGAGAACTCAAGTGATTAAGTATAGATCATTGAGTTTGAGAGATTAGATTGAGAATAGGTGTTTATGTAAGATCATAAATATTAATCTAATAAAAGCAAGTTTTCAGAACAAAAGTGTTGTTACGTCTTATTACTTTGAAAAACACATAGCCTTACGTTTTCACTATTCTCCTTCGACCAAGGCCCTCTTTACCCAGTTCCCCGTTACCTCTTTCAGTATATCTGCTTAACTTGCTTCCCCATCAGGCTTCAACATAACCATCAAAACCATTTACCCAAATCCAAATGGTTTTTTGCAATTAAAGTTGCACTCTTTTTTCTGATATTACATTCAGCATCTCCCTTCGTTTCTACTGTTAGGTCTCTACCCTCTCCATTTATACTTAGAGCTTGAGATTCTCTTAATCCCACTCATGTTTCTGCTCACCATCACTCTTGGTTGCGACCTCGAGCCTCAGTTCAATGAACCATACTTAGCAACATCTCCTAAAGACTTTTGGGGTCGCCGGTGGAATCTCATGGTCACGGCTATTCTCCGTTCAAGTGTCTATTCCCCTGTGAGCCGATTCTGCAAACACTTCTTAAACTCGGAGTGGGCTATGATCATCGGTGTCTTAGCGACGTTCATAATCTCCGGTGTGGCTCACGAGGTGCTCTTCTTCTACTTAACCCGTGAGCCGCCTACAGGAGAGGTCATTTGGTTCTTTGTGTTACATGGAGTTTGCACGGTGGTTGAAGTGTTGGTGAAGAAGAAGACTTTTGTGGGGAGGTTGCCAGAGAGACCGACTGTGTCACGGTTGCTCACGGTGGGTTTTGTGTGTATCACCGGTGGTTGGCTGTTTTTCCCTCAGTTCAAACGAAGCAACGTGATGGAGAGACGCGCCAGTAAAGCCTTGTTGTTCATTGATTTCTTCAAACGCAAGTTTTCGTTTTCGTAATGTACATAACCACGGAAGCGTGGGATTACGTTTTCAAAACCTTGTTCTACATATTCATTAATAATCATTTTTTTCATCAAATTGTAATTTTATTAATTTTAAAAGGAATTTACATGATCATTTTATTGCCTGGAATTATGGAATATAAATTTAAACAACACTGGTATGGTTTTTTAATGTGATAAAATCATAAAAGTAAACAAAAATATCATTTACTGTTTTACTATAGCAATCCGAAGTACAGAAAAATTAACAGAAAAAATGATTATAGCTGAATAACAATTTCATACGAAAATGGTAGAAAAGGTGTTAGTACGAATAAATAGTAGTATCTTTTTGAAGTGATGATATTTCGTACTTGTATATATAAACCCTTTAAACATGAAATATGAGGAACGACCAGATTTTGTCAAACATAATATGTTTTTGCCACTCAAGCCACAAATTCGTATTTTCTTACCCAAATACCGAACCTATTATCTGATGATTTGGCAACCTTGATGAAATCATTGACTTGGAATTTACGAACGACATTATGGTATTGCATTAAAATTGCTTAAGAATGAGGCACATCAGAAACAGCTTCGTATACAAAACGCCGAATCAAAGCTAGTTAGTTGTCCGAATCTTCGTCCAGTCCATCGTGTAGCTGTTCACGCACATGCCCTTATTTCCTCTTTCATCATATACGATCTCATTGTTATCGTTTATTCCGGTAACTTACTACGCACGCTACAACGATGTTAAAATCGAGCTCAAAGATTAAAAAACATCTGGAGAAACACAAAAAGGAAAGGTTTTGAGAGATGGACGAAGAACTCAAGACCTTGATCAAAGTATGGGTTTCAGCAATTATCTGCATATCCTACTGTTACTACTTACCGTCAAGGATCAAAGCTCTTTAGATTACTCTTTGTTCTTCCCATCTGTGCTCTTATTTCTTATCCTTCCTCTTTGTCTCTCATCTATCCATTCTCTCTGGCTCCACTGCCCTTTTCTTTTCAGGGGTTGGCAATCTAAAGCTAGTCCTGTTCTACTTCGATCAAGGTCCTCTATACCCACTTCCCTCAAATCTCTTCAAATTCATATGTTTCACTTGCTTCCCAATCAAGCTTCAACAAAGCCTTAAATCTCAAAATCAGTTTCCCAAATGGTTTTTCGCCGTTAAAGTTGCAATCTTTGGTGTGGTGTTACATGCGTATAGTTAGGCCATGTCCATCGGTGTATTTTAGGAGTTTTTTAGCGCAGATTCTTAGGCCACAGTTAAGAAACGAGTCCGTCGGGAGCTTAAATAAGAACCGACTCTTCACTGTTTACAGTGACGTGTCGGTTCCTGATTGGTCCCTTTTTTTTCTTTTTTTACAAAATTTCGAAAAAAAAAAAAAATTTGATTTAAGAACCTCTGAAGAGAGTTTCACTGATGGATTTGCCCTTATAAAACAAAAACTACTTCCGTTTCTACAGTTGTGTCTCCATCCTCTGCATTTATACTTGGAGTGTTGAATAAAGAGACTTCACTGTCGGATTGAGTATGTTTTAGCTTAAGTTTTTAAAATTGAATAAGTCTCCCTATTTTCTAGGAGATAAACCAGTTCAACTTTAGTTGTTAGCTAGTAGCTTAAGTTTTGGATGTTTGTTGTAAGGTCTTATAAGATCATTTCTTTTCTTTGAGTAATGCAAAAATTCAGTTTCAGAGAATTCTCTTTGTCTCTTTTACGTTCTATCAAACTTATTCCTTGAAGTGGTATCAGAGTTTGATACGAACCTGGTACAAAAGAGAGAAATTATGAGTGAGAAAGATTCACTGATCATACCGAAATTTGATGGAGATTATGAGCATTGGGCTATGCTCATGGAGAACCTGTTAAGATCCAAGGAATGGTGGGATCTTATTGAGATCGGAATCACACAACCAGAGCCGTAGACGACTCTTACTAATGCACAGAAAACAGAACGTGCAGAGATGGTGGTGAAATATTACAAGGTGAAGAATTATCTATTTGCTTCCATAGATAAAACAATTCTAAAGACAATCATGAAGAAGGATACCTCTAAGAATATGTGGGAATCGATGAAGAAGAAATACCAAGGCAATGACAGAGTGAAGAGTGCTCAGTTGCACAGATTGCGGAGGAGCTTTGAGATCCTTGAAATGATATCAGGAGAAACAATCACAGAGTACTTCTCAAGGGTCATGGAGGTTACCAATGACATGAGAAATCTAGGGGAGGACATGCCGGATTCAAAAGTTGTCGAGAAGATCCTAAGAACATTGGCTGAGAAGTACACATACATTGTGTGTGTTGTTGAGGAGTCTAATGACATCACAGAGATGACAGTAGACGGCTTACAAATCTCATTAATGGTTCATGAGCAGAGCATGAGCAGACACGTAGGAGATGAGAAAGCCTTGAAAGTTGAGGATCAATGGAGACCGAATGGAGGAAGAGGCAGAGGAAGCTATTCAAATAGAGGAAGAGGAAGGTTTGGATACCAAGGTAGAGGAAGAGGAATCAGAAACTTTAACAAGGAGAAGGTGGAATGTTACAAATTCCATAAGCTGGGACACTACAAGTCAGAGTGTCTGGACTGGGAAAAGGAGGCTAATTACATGGAGATGGAGAATATTTTCTCCTTATGGCACATGTGGACAGACGTAAAGAAGCAGAAGAACATATGTGGTTTCTCGACTCAGGCTGCAGCAACCACATGTGTGAAACAAAAGAATGGTTCATAGAGATGGACAACAGCTTTAAACAAAATGTAAGGCTGGGAGATGACAGGAGAATGGCTGTGGAAGGAAAAGAGAAATTGAGACTTGAGATAAATGGAAGAACTCAAGTAATCTCATATGTGTACTTTGTTCCTGGTCTGAAGAACAATTTATTCAGTGTTGGCCAGTTTCAGCAGAAAGGCCTTAGGATCATCATTGAAGACGACCAGTGCGAGGTGTGGCACAAACTGGAGAGAATATAGTGATGCATTCGTCTGAAAGCATTGAATGTTTATAATTCTGGCTGCAGTTAAGGAAGGAATTGAAACAGAAGGAGCCAACTCTCTGAAAGCTATGGAGAAGGTAGATGATATGTGGCATAGGAGGTTTGGTCACCTCAATCACCAAGTTCTAAGATCACTGTCAGAGAAGAAAATGGTGAGTGGACTGCCAATACTCGGGAAGGAAAGTGGAGAAACTCTGTGTGAGGTATGCATGAAAGGAAAACAGATTCGCCAAAGCATACCAAATCAAAGCATGTGGAAATCGACAAGGAGTCTACAACTTGTCCACACAGTATTTGCGGACCTATCTCTCCCACGTCTGAAAGTGGTAAGAGATACATTATTAATTTCATAGATGACTACTCTCAGAAGTGTTGGACTTATTTTCTTGGTGAAAAGTCAGAAGCATTCAAAGTTTTTAAGGAATTTAAGGCTGGAGCTGAGAGAGAGTGGGGTCAGTTGTTGGTGTGTCTGAGATCAGACAGAGGAGGAGAGTACAATTCAAGGGAGTTTGAAGAGTACTGCAGGGAAAATGGAATCAAGCGACAACTTACTGCTGCATACACTCCGCAACAATACGGAATAGCTGAATGTAAGAATCGAAGTGTCATGAACATGAGAAGGTGTATGCTACTGGAAAAGTCAGTTCCTAGGCGTTTCTGGCCAGAGGCGGTTCAATATGCAATGTATATATTGAACAGAAGTCCATCAAAGGGATTGGATGATGTTACTCTGGAAGAGAAGTGGAGCAACAACAAACCATATGTTGGTCATCTCATGAATTTGGAAGTATTGCATATGCGCTTGTTCCGTATGAAAGAAGGATCAAAATCGATGAGAAGAGTGCTAAATGTGTACTATTTGGAGTAAGCAAGGAGACAAAAGGTTACACGATGTACAATCCAGAAACAAAGAAGGTGTTGATCAGTAGAGATGTGCAGTTTGATGAAGCAAACGAATGGGAATGGGAGAAGGTACAGGAAAAGGAGATAACCTGGAATGATGATGAATTTGTCTCTGATGCTGAAGAAAATGCAGAACAAGCTCAGCAAGAAGGTGGAAATGCGGATCCACAAAACTCAGAAGAAGAAGAAGAAGTTGTACAGGAAGCTGCAGCACCTGTTGCGCATCGCAGAGGAACAGGGAGACAGATTCAGAAACCTGTCTGGATGAAGGACTACATCACGGGCAATGCTGGATTCCTAGTATCAGAAGAAGATGACGACATACGTGCATTTTTCGTTGCAGCAGAAGATCCTAACTGTTTTGAAGAAGCAGTCAAAGAAGAAGAGTAGAGAAAGGAAATGGAAGTGGAGATCAGATCAATAGAAGATAATAACACATGGGAACTAGTTGATCTGCCAGAGGGTGTTAAAGTGATTGGAGTGAAATGGATTTTCAAAACAAAGCTGAATGAAAATGGGGAGATTGACAAGTTCAAAGCCAGGTTGGTTGCAAAAAGATATCATCAAAGGAAGGGAGCGGATTTCCATGAAGTTTTCGCACCTGTAGCAAGATGGGACACCATCATATTGATACTTGCTATAGCTGCATAAAAAGCATGGAAAGTGTTCAAACTTGATGTCAAAAGCGCATTTCTACATGGCGATTTGAAGGAGGATATATATGTGGAACAACCAAAGGGATTTGAGAGAAGAACTGAACCAAAGAAGGTGTACAAGCTAAGGAAAGCTCTGTATGGACTGAAACAGGCTCCCAGAGCTTGGTACAGCCGCATTGAAGGATATTTCATGAAAGAAAGATTTGAAAAATGCTAATGCGAGCATACACTCTTTGTGAAGAAGGAGAAAGAAGGTGTTTTAATAGTGAGTTTATATGTTGATGACCTATTTACACAGGAAATTCAGTAGCAGTGCTTGAAGCCTTCAAAAACTCAATGATGGAAGAGTTTTCCATGACTGACTTGGGAAGGATGAAATACTTTCTGGGAGTTGAAGTTACTCAAGATGATCATGGGATTTTTATAAACCAGAGGAAGTATGCTGAGGAAACAGTGAAGAAGTATGGACTTGGAGACTTCAATGCGGTGAAAAACCATGTTGTACCTCGACACAAGCTGACCAAAGCCGGAGCAGGAGATGCAGTAGGTCCGACTATGTTCAAACAGCTAGTGGGAAGTCTCATGTACTTAACAGCCACAAGGCCTGACTTAATTTATTCTATAAATTTAGTCAGTAGGTATATGGAAAAACCTAATGAACATCATTTGCTAGCTGCCAAGCGAATTCTTAGATATGTTCAAGGTACTCAGGAGTATGGAATTCGATACAAGTATGGAAGGAATCAGAAACTGGTTGGTTATATCGACAGTGACTATGCTGGTGATGTTGATGATAGAAGAAGTACTTCTAGCTATGTTTTCATGAAAGGAGGAGGAGCAGTTTCATGGGCATCCAAGAAACAACCAATAGTCACATTGTCAACAACTGAAGCAGAGTTTGTTTCAGCAGCTTATGGAGCTTGTCAAGGAGTTTGGCAGAGAAATGTATGGGAAGAGATTGGATTCAAACAAAAAGGAAGCACAGTATTGTACTGCGACAACAGCTCGACCATCAAGCTGTACAAAAATCTTGTGCTGCATGGTAGGAGCAAGCACATCCATGTAAGGTACCACTTTCTGAGAGAGCTAGTGAAAGAAGAAGTCATTCAGCTGGACTACTGTGCAACACATGAGCATATATCAGACATTATGACAAAAGCCGTAAAGCTGGACACATTTGAGAAACTCGGAGGAGAAATGGGCGTATGTACCAAGGATGAGTAAACTGGACTGGAACAGTTCCAGTTTAAGGGAGGGTATGTTGAATAGAGACTTCACTGTCGGATTGAGTATTATGTTTTAGCTTAAGTTGTTAAAATTGAATAAGTCTCCCTGCTTTCTAGGAGATAAACCAATTCAACTTTAGTTGTTAGCTAGTAGCTTAAGTTTCGGATGTTTGTTGTAAGGTCTTATAAGATTGTTTCTTTTCTTTGAGTAATGCAAGAATTCAGTTTTGGAGAATTCTCTTTGTCTCTTTTACGTTCTATCAAACTTATTCCTACATGGAGCTTGAGTTTCTCTTAACCCTTCTCAAAGTTTTGGTGACCAGCACTCTTGGATGCGAGTTAGAGCCACAATTCAACGAACCATACTTGGCAACATCTCTTCAAGATTTTTGGGGTCGACGATGGAACCTCATGGTCTCTTCGATTCTCCGGTCAGGAATTTACAATCATGTGCGCCGAGTCTGTGAATACTTGATGAGCTCTCATTATGATAAGTTGATTGGTGTTTTCACAACATTTTTAGTTTCCGGTGTGGGTCACGAATTGGTCTTCTTCTATTTAACACGTGAGATGCCTACATGGGAAGTCACTTTGTTCTTTGTTTTACATGGAGTTTGCACGGCAACCGAAATGGCGATAAAGAAGACGGCGTTTGCGCAGCGACAGGTGGTGAGTTTGGTGGTGTCACGGTTGCTCACGGTTGGGTTTGTGGTTGTGACTAGTGGTTGGCTGTTTTTTCCTCAGTTTGTAAGAAATGGTGTGATGGAGAGACGTGCTAATGAAACATTGTTGCTCATTGATTTGGTGAAACGCACAAGTTTTTCATTTTCTTTGAGGGAAAAAACCCCAAAAATACACCAAATGAACTCGTTTTTGCCGAAACATACATAGACTTTTGTCATTATCTGATTTATACATGAGCTCGTTAATATTATCATTTTAATTCACCAACTAGCAAAATATAAAGATTTTAAGACACAATTTTAACAGACGTTAAAGTCTCGTTAACAGCGTCTTTAACGGAGTTATAAACCGATGGGGAAAACCCCAAAAAATACACCAATTACACTCGTTTTGCCGAAAATACACATACTTTTATCATTACCTAATTAATACACAAATTCGTTAATATTGTCATTTAATTCACCAACTAGCAAAATCTTAGTGTAATCAAGAGTATGTTGAACTATAACTATAGTTTAGTGTTTTGTACACTTCTTTCACAAAACCAGGGCTCTAATCTCCCTTTCTCCTAGAGTTTTTCTAAAATTTAAATCTACTAAAATTAATGTCTCAGAAGAAGCCGACTCCAGAGCCTTTTCTTTCGCAACGTTGATCTTCCTTACTCCCAGTTTTTTGTTTCATGTAAATCCTTCTTTCATACTTTAAATTTCTCTTTTCTCTGTGTGTGTGAAGGTTTCCGAGTGAATTCTCATGGATGTTCCTGATTTCGCTTATGTCCATCAGGTCAATTACGGTGTCGGTTTGTAATTTATTTGAGGTTTTTGGATCTTAAATTAGGTTTTGGAATTTATAATACTCATTGGATTGATTTCATAGAATTTGATTTGATAGAGTTTATTTCTCTTTGTTCCTGGAAGACTAGACAAGCATCCTTCCTAGTAAGTTCAACATTGGAGCCAATAAATTTTAGATTTTCAATTTTTATGTAAATGAATCACTATTCATTATATTTCTATATAACGGACGTTAACTCATTAAAATTATGTATTAAAATCTTGACATTTTGCTAGTTGGTGAATAGAAATGATAATATTCATAAGTTTGTGTGTTAACGAGGTTATCGCAAAAGTCTGTGTATTTTTCGTTTAAAATAAATTCAGTTGGTGTATTTTTTGGGTTTTTTTCCTATTGGTTTATAATTTCGTTAAAGACGCCGTTAACGGGACGTTAACTCCGTGTATTAAAATCCTGACATTTTGTTATTTGGTGATTTAAAATGGTAAAATTAACGAGTTCGTATATTAATCAGGTAATCGCAAATGTCTGTGTATTTTTAGACAAAAACAAGTTCAGTTGGTATATTTTTTTGAGTTTTTTTTTCTTTCCTTTGATTTAAGCTTTTAACTATTTCTGAAAACCAATGTTGTTTGTTGTGTCTGGTGTCTACCCCCATTTTATCCAATAATTATTCTTTGTTTTTTATCCTTACGCCGCAAATATAAATACGCCAATATATACAATTTTCCTACCGGTTATTGCCTTACAGAATGCGCGTTTATTTATCAAGGATACAAATCTACAAAAGCTTGTAAATCTTTGTTTTGGAATAGTCATTCCGTACTAGTACGACTCTGTTCGTTTCGCAGTTGGTAGCGAATAACGACAATGATAGCGACTAGCGACAACGATAGTGACTGCGACAATCGCTGCGACAGTCGATGTGTTGTTCATTTCGATGTGTCGATGTGACTATCGCTGAATTTTTTTTTTAAAAACAATTGCTGCACAATCGTTTTTAAAATCAGCGATCAGATTTTAAATCGCCAGTCGCTGATTTGAAATCATTTGGAATTGTTGTCGCTAGCGACTGCCAAACGAACAAAGCCTATATAACATAAAGGTTTATTCTTGATGAACTATTTACTAAACTTGAGGAGTCATACAATATTTACTCCAATCGATTATTCGAAATGACAGTCTTTTACCTTTAATCTTGGTATATTTGAATAATGATTGATGCACTAATTTTTAGATAGGATCGATTGATCAGTACTCTGATATCATATTCACTAATATGAGTTTCCAATGCAAAATCAATTGGTAATGTTACAAGAAAACAGGTTTATAATAACAGCCGGATCCGTTGTTTTTTTGTCGTTAATAGGAGTTACCATCGACT
This sequence comes from Orychophragmus violaceus, assembly GCA_030180135.1. Taxonomy (NCBI): domain Eukaryota; kingdom Viridiplantae; phylum Streptophyta; class Magnoliopsida; order Brassicales; family Brassicaceae; genus Orychophragmus; species Orychophragmus violaceus. The sequence goes on from CM058238.1 coordinate 22,223,512, forward strand.
TTGCGATGAATTTGAAATCATCGCAACGTAGTTAATTCGTAGTAATGTTAGCAACGAATTAGCATCGTACTAATGATGAAAACATAAATATATATATTTAGTAACAATAGTCGTTAACTCATCGTTAAAATATTTGAAGTATATCGTCGTTAAGATTTTTGTCGTTCTTTCGTTGTTTTATATATTTGTCCTTATTTCGACGTAAAGGTATTCATTATTATCTCGTCTGTAAGTTAATGTTGATGAGCAAGGAATAATAAATATATATTATATACAATTATTATATATATATATTAGTTAATATCAAATATATTTATATTGTATATATAACTAAATTCAAAAACTAAAATAAATTTAAAATAATATAAAACAAAATAAAAATGTTAATTTTATAAAAATATTTTACAAACCGAACCAAAATTGTAATACATAAAAACTGTAAACTATCTTAATCATTCAGCGAGAGCTGTGTGACTCGAGACATCACTTCGTTATAGAACATCCCAGTCAAAAAATTCACAAAAAGACCATTCTTCTTTTGTGAGTTTTTGAATTGAGGTCAGGAAGAGCTTAACCTACATAATTTTTTTTTTTTTTTTAAATATTTATATTTATTTGAATTATTATATAAAGTAAAGAAAAGGAAAAGAAGTAGTCATTTTATACCATATTTAAATGTATGCCGACAAAAGACTTTTGTCTGGCAATATGTAGTGTCGAAAAGCAATGGAAGCTTTCCCTAACCTACATAAAAATTAAAACATTATTTATATTTATTTGAATTATTATAAAAAGGAAAGGAAAAGGAAAAGAAAAAGAAAAAGAAGTAGTAATTTTTATACCATCTCTAAATATATACAAAAGGCTTATGTCTGACAATATTTGGTGCCGGTTGTTAATCATCCGGCCATGTGGTCATCCGAGTTGATGAGCACTTTGCAGACTTATTCTCCGAGTGAGAATAAACCCAAAAGCACTTCAAGCAATCCCAACCTTGTTTTGACAAGTAAGTGACCTTATCTTTTTTTGTCTTTCACTTTCCCTCTCTTGTTTATCCAATAAAAAATGGTACCATTGAGTCGAAGCAACGCCTTTTTGTAGAACTGGATTTTGACTACGTTGTGGTGTGCTAGAACCTAATGCCACTTTTTTTGAAACTAAAAAATTGTAAGTTATTTAAAAAACAAATATTATAAAGTAGAAAATGATTAAAATTTTAGGGGAAAAAAAACAAAAAACAATTACCGTGAAACACTTAAACCACGTCCATTGATATCCTCATTTATCTGAATCCAACTCACATGAGAGACTCTGAAATGAATCCAATTCACGTGAGAAACAATGAAATAGCCTTTAATGGTATCGGAGATGCTTAGACCAATACAATTATCAGTCAGAAGCCAGAAATTAAAATAAATCAACAAATATATTTATAAATTAAATAATATTTATTTGAAATAAATAATTTTCAAATTATATTATCAAAACATATTCGGTGGACAATCAGGATGTATTCTCGCTAGAGACTCCCGGCTCGGATGTGCAAGAAGTTGTTCGATCATCATATGCACATACAGTGGAGACTCATTATAGGGATTTGGAGCCGCCGAATCTACGAGAGGTGGCGGTGGAGTCGGAGGTACGGGAGGAGGCAAGTGTGGAGTTGGCGCTTCATACAGAGGAGGTGTTATAACTATCCGGGATATGGACTTTGTCGCACAAGACGACATATCCCGACTCGATCTCGGTCGGTCGTGAGTCTCCATATAATTAATGTAATGTCGCTTATTAGGCGCCATCTACAAAACAATATGAATTAATTAACAACTAATAATTCTGAACTTAATACAATAATTCCGAACTTAATCAAATTCTGAGTTTAATAAAATAAAAAATATATAACTAATTATATAACATATTAGGCATGGACGTTCTAGTATCCGTTTGGGTCGTGTTTTTTTTTGGTTTTCGGGTTTAGGGCCAGAGACCCCATTCGGATATTTTTATATATCAGGGCGGGTTCGATTCAGAACTTATCAGTTTCGGGCCGGGTTCAAGTACCCAAAATTACCAAAATATTTCTTAAAACTCGAATAAAATATTCAAAAAGATATAAAATATTGTCTACCAGACATACCAAATGGACTAAATCCATCCGCATCAAGAACAAGGTATACATTTCCAACCAGTCTGGAAAATTAGGGATGTACTGTCTTTAAGTGTTTCACCCATTTCATGTGAAAGATGAGTGATGACCTCCGTCTGTGAATGTTCAGCATGCCATCTCATAGAAGAAGATGTTTTCAGACTAAAACATATGTTGCAACATTTTCATTATAGGAAGATACCACATATTTTGGTACAATACCTTGTTTTGTCCACTTCCTTATGGCTTATATCTTGGGTTTCCACGAAATTAACACTTCTGCAGCTTATCATCTTCTTTCCAAAAGAAAATATGCAGTTATCAACACATACATCAATCATTTAAGAAGGAAAACCAAGGCTGCAAAGCACTTTATGAATCTCATAGTAACTTTCGGCAGCAAATTTATCCTCCGATAAATATTCTTTAATAAGATCATCCAAATAATCCATGAAAACCTCAGCTAGGTTATGATCAGTTTTAATTTTCATCATCCTAGCTGTCAACTATAATTTTGACAACCCTTCTCTTCATCAACCGTAGAGTGACTTGTTTATTGCGTCTAGCATATCATAAAATCATTTGATATCTAATTTGGGTTCTTCAACATCATTATGATCAGTACTTATTGTTGATGAAATACATATGAAGAGAAGGGGGAGAATTGTAATGGCCCCAAAACCATAGCCCAAAAATTTTGAAGAAAAGAGCAAGCCCAAAACCTCAAGCCCAGCTTGCTTTTCTTGAAAACCCTAGCCTCTCCCTATAAATACGAGCCTCCTCCTCTCCTCAAACCTATTCTATCTTCCTGCTGCGATGCCCTGTCGGAGTGTGGAGCCGTTCGAAGCCCTAGAAGTCATTGTTCACGTTCTCGATCTTTCCCCCTGATCCAGGTAATCCCTGAACCAGTAGATCTAGAGTTTTCAAACCAAAAACCCTGTTTTCAAACGTTTTTCAAAAAATCCATCGAATCCCGAGAAACCGAGCATACCATCGTGATCGCCTTGACGAGACGAAACCGGAGCCGTCGACCGATCACCGAACCGCCTCCGCAAGCGCCCCCACGCGCTGCCGTAGTGTCGGGCGCGTGAGATCCACGCGCCGGAGGAGCCCACGCGCCGGAGCCCCACACGCCACCGCCGGAGACCACGCGCCGCCGCCGCCGCCAACCGGAGCCGCCGTCCGTCGCCGGAGATCCGCCGGAGCGCCGCCGCTGTCCGCCGCTGGTGCCACCGTCGCCGTCGCCGGAGAAGCCGCTGACCGCCGCCGTTGACCACTGGTCCGGTTAGGGTTGGTCCGGTTCGATTCGATCCCAATTATCAATTGATTTCCGGTTTAGCCAATTTGATTTCGGTTTAGCCGGTTTTCTTAAAATTGATTTCGATTCCCGGTTCAACCAAACCGATTCCCAATTGATTTTGATTTCAATTTCAATTCGGTTTGATTCGGAAGTCGATCAATTTTCGCCCTCTTTCCAGATCTGTCGTCCGTTTGGTCTCATGAAGTTCCTAAATTACGAAAATGCCCTTTTTGGCCAAGGTGAGGATCGGTTCTTGACCCTTGCTTGCCTATTCAATTCCGGACGATAGTCCTTAGTTAATACTGAAGGAATTTCTAGCAGTTCCTAATCCAATTAGGCAACCCTGGTCTGAATTCCAAGCCTAGTATCTAGGGTTCATATAATCGAATCATTAGGATCTCAGGATTACATGGTTATTAGCAGCGGAAGGTTTTGCAGATAATCGAGATCACGAAGCACCTCAAACTTTGTGCCTCTACTGGTATCCACACGCACACAAACTGAACAGGAGGGATGCTAGTGCCTTTAGAGATCAGATCTCTCGAGAGGTTTCTCTTACCTTTCTGGTGGATGTGAATTAGGTTGGATTAGTGTTTAGGTCGACCATATATCTTATATATGTCGATTTAAACCACAACAGAATTAACCAACGATTAAACCGATTTTAATCTGGCAATTCGCGAGTTGTGTCGACCGACACACTTGATGTGTCGATCGACACTGCCCCAGAAAATTGGTATCGAATGCATATCAAATATGCATTCATCAGATCATTACATTAATGATCAACCTCGTATACTACGTCCAGTTTGCTTAGGTGTGTGACCCTGTAGGATCATATAACACTAGCAATGAGTTCTAAACTCATTGATCATAAGTGGCTTCTAGCAAAGCATTATGACTGCCTAGTGTCATATGATTGTCTCATCTCGACAATACGACTTTCACTTAAGAGCAAGTACAATAGATTTCAGGACATTCCCAACAATCTCCCACTTGTACTGGAATCATCTATTCCCATAATCCCTTCGTCACTATATCTCGATCTGGCATAAGGCAAGATCTGTGTCACCCTTATTTAGCCAAGATCATGTTCATCGAACTCCGATTTATACTGACAAGACAAACGACTGACAATCACCTCGTTTGAGTGCGGCCACACATTTCTCAGTATCAAATCTTCGATGGGCCCTGAGATATTTATCTCCTGTTATATAGGAGGGACAAATCCCATCTTGTTCCATCCCTGTTTCTTCACACACTTCATGATACGCCCAATCAATGCCTTTATAGTCACCAGTTACGGCTGACGTTTGACAAGGTTAAAGCGGACCAATTCATATGTAAGAAAACATGATGAACTCAGGTCTAAGGAATATACTCTATAGTCGTAATGAAAACTCTCATGACACTTATATAACTATCCCGTAGAGTTCTCATCAGTGGGTCATGTCCGATCATGTGTTCTCTAACACACATCTATGTGATTGACTTTAATACTCTTATTAATGACTCCATGAAACTTAGTCATCAGTCACCTCACATACTAGTCTCACGCGGTTGTTAGTGTCCCACTTTAACAACCTTGACCAGGGACTATCATAATTTATGTCATTTATCACTTATAGGGTTTCATGATCAAGTCACATACTTGATGACCTATAAAATGTCATAAATTACTTTGGGACTATTATTTAATAACATAATTAAATAATACTGATGTCAGAATTCATTAACATAATCACATTATGTTTATATGAACATCATATCATAACTAAGATCAACAACAACAACTCCCACTAAAATTAAGATCACAACTTAAGACATATAATGCCTTTAGCAGTATTCTGACCCTCATTCGCTCTTGCTCAGTGTGTGTCGAAGGACACTACGTCTTGCTAAGAGTAATACCAAGAGTCATTTGCACGAGGCCCTTCTTGGAATCATGCATAATGGACCTGTGCAAGACCTTATCACCATAAGTATCTTGACACAATCCAATTAGCTTGTCCAATCTATCTCTATAGATTCTTATTCCAAGAATGTATACGGTTACTCCTATATTTTTCATCGAAATACAACTTTCGAGTCAAGTCTTATCAGACTGAAACAATGGAACTTCATTTCCGAGAAGTAGTATGTTATCAACATACAATACTAGAAATGCAACTGCGCTCCCACTAGTTCTCTTGTAAACACACGGTTCCTCTTCGTTCCTGACGAAGTCAAACCTTTTGACTGCTCCATCAAAACGAGATTCCAACTCCGAGATGCTTGCTTTAATCCATAAATGGATCGATGAAGCTTGCATATCTTCTTAGCTTCATTAGTATCAATAAAAACTTCAGGTTGTGTAATGTACACATCTTTTTCCAGAATCCCATTAAGGAAAAAAGTTTTCGTATCCATCTGCCAGATCTCATATCCATTATGAGTGGCGGTTGCTAGGAGAATCCGAATGGACTTAAGCATAGTGATTGGGGAATAGGTTCCTTCATAGTCAATACCACAAATTTGCTTGAAACCTTTTGCCACCAACCCAGCTTTGTATATCAGAATATTACCATTTTCGGATTCAGAGCTCATCATTGCTTCTTCAAAATTCGCAGGCCCATCACTTTCAATGATCAACAGATCATGGCAATTGGTCACGAGAAATCCACATTTCTCGGGTTCGTGACGGATCCTTTCGGATCTTCGAGCTTCAGTTTTGTGTAAAAGTCGCGCACACATCTCATATGTAGACTTTTACCACGACCTAATTAACCAAGATTTAAACCGTAGTTAATTAAGTCATAAACCAAAATCAATATTTTGGTTTGCGATCTGTGTTGATCGATACAACTTTTGTGTCGATCGACACTTCTTCAGAAACTCGCCATTTGAATGCATATCGAATATAGATTCACCAGATCCTTGCAAACCTTAGGCATCCCAGGTGCAGGTTCTACAACTCCTTGTAGATCCAACTGCTGCTCTTCCTCATCAGGTTGAGCAGTCTCCTGTGATTTTCGAATTTCTTCGAGTTGTACTTTACTCCCACTGTTCTTCTTGGAAAGAAAATCTTTCTCAAGAAAACATGGTTCCGAGCAACGAACAATCTGTTCTCGGACCGGTTGTAAAAGTAACATGCCTTGGTTTCGTTAGGACAACCAATGAAGTAGCACTTATCGTATTTGGGTGTGAGCTTATCAGAGATTAAACGTTTTATATAAGCCTCACAAACCCAAGTCTTCTTGAAAGACAAATCGGGAACATTAACAGTCTACATCTCATGTGGTGTCTCTGTAACTGATCTTGATGGAACCCTATTTAGTGTAAATGCAGACGTTTCTAGAGCGTATTCCTGGAAGGATAATGGAAGATCTAAGTGACTCATCATTGATAAAACCATATCTAATAAAGTCCGATTCAGGAAGAGTGAATTGTGAAACACTTTCACAATCTCTCAGATGATCACTAAATTCTTGACTTAAGTATTCACCTCCATGATCTCATCGTAGAGCTTTAATACCTTTGCCAAGTTGATTCTATACTTCATTCTGGAGCTCTTTGAACTTTTCAAAATTCTGACTTATGTCTCATTAATAAGACATAACCTTACCTACTGAAATCATCAGTAAAGGTAATGGAGTACTGAAAGTTTCCTCTAGCACTAGTGGTCATTGGCCCATATACATCCGTATGTATAAAACCCAATAAGCCTCTGGCCCTTTCATTTTGATCGTTCGCAACCTGTATCGACCGACACACCGTTTGTGTCGATCGACACTACCTTTGTTGAAAGGGGCCTCCGTCATTTTACCCAATAAACAAGATTCACTTTACTCATTATGATTCTTAATCAGATGAGCCCAAGAGCCCATCACTATGGAGCTTCTGAATCTGTTTCTCATTTATGTGGCCCAAAACGACAATGCCAGAGAGAAGTTCGATTCGTATCATTTGACTTGAATCTCTTGGTATTAATGTTATAGTTAGGCACATTCTGGTTTAGAACATAAAGTCCATTCTCTAATGGATTGCTACTATAAAATATATCATTGTAATCAAATGAATAACACTTATTCTTAATTTGAAAACTGATATCCTTCCATATCCAAACAAGGAATAGAAATAATCTTTCTGCTCATAGCAGGTACATAGTAGCAGTTTTAAGTTCAAAACATGCCATAAATGAAAACAAATGAAATACTCCTACGGCTAATGCAGCAACTCTTGCTCCATTTCCCACGCGTAGATCCACTTGTCCTTTCTCCATAGTCCTACTTTTGCTCAGGCCCTGCACATTTTCACAAAATATGAGTACCACAGCTGGTATAAAATACCCAATAAGTAGGACTATAAGAAGTAACATTTACTTCTATAACATAATACCTGAAGAAGAAGTCTCGTACGTCTTCCTCAGCTTCTCATAATCTTCCAAGAATTTATTGCAGTTTCTTTTCAAATGCCCATAACCATTACAATAACGACACTTAACATCTTCATAAGGACTGGTTTTAACCTTAGGAGCATGGCCAGACTCGCTTGGATTCACAATCGAGCTCGTCTTGCCATCACCTTTGTTCTTACCAAGTTTCTTAAACCTTTTACCCTTTTGTACCATAAGGACATCTGGGGTGTCCTTCTTGATGTTAGGTTCAGCAGTCTTAAGCATCCCATGCAATTCAGTCAACGTCTTCGTCAAGTTGTTCATGTTGTAGTTCATAACAAACTGATCATAGCTTGACGGCAGTGACTGCAGAATGATGCCAGTAGCCAACTCTTGGCTAATGGGACAATCCAGTTTTCCCAGGTTATCAATATAACCCATCATCTTAATGACATGAGGACTAACTGGTTCGCCCTTTGGTAGCTTGCACTCAATCAGAGACCTAACCGTCGGGTATCTCTGAGTTCGTGCCTGCTCCTGAAACATACTTTTCAGGCCAGTGATCATCTCTATTGGCGACTCCACGTACTCATATTGCTTCTGTAATTCCGAGTTCATGGTAGCCAACATGAGACAACTCACATCCACCGCATCATTGGAATGCTTATCCCAAGCATCCTTATCTGACTGCCAGGCATTGGCTCGGTACTTCTTAGGGAGAACTTTCTCAAGGACATAGTCCTTTTTCTCCTGTTTGAGAACAATTCTCAAGTTCCGATACCATTCAAGAAAGTTGGATCCATTTAACTTGTCCTTCTCAAGGACGGATGGTAGGGAGAAATTGTTACGATGATTTGAGCTAGACATAGCTGAAAAACAAGGGAGGTTTAGTTATGATGTTCAAGAAATGAGAAATCTTAACAATTAAGAAAACTCGCATTATATTCAAACAATGTTTCCTCAAATGAATATAATGATCCAAGACCCATACTTCACTATACTTGAGTGAGCCACTGGCTATCACTCAAATTTTAGCTATCTAGGTAAGCAACTCTTTGCTAGTTATATCCAATATAACTCTTGGTTGTGGACTGACATCTCATGTCCAATCCACCTGATGTCTCTGAGCCCAAAACGATTTTGATGGCCCAGTCAAGTAAACCAATCTCTTGAGTCATGTAATTGTTGATGTCTTGTACTGCAAGTCCATCAACACGATTACCTCCTGTCTTACTCATGTAATTGTGGACACCTTGCACTGCAAATCTATCGCACAATGAAATGAGCCTTGACAGTTGACAAAATTGGAAAGACATCAAGGATCACTTGATATTAGGTCGAGGAACGGAACCTTTAAAACATTCAGTTTTATTATGTTTTAATTCTTCTAATTAAAATGGTTCATTTTGGTTTGGTTCTGTGATTTCAGATTCAATAACCTAAACCATCGGACCTTGTGTCGACCGACACTACTTTAGTGTCGATCGATGCAGGTTGACCAAAACCAATTTGCGATAACCGATCAATCCAATTGATCCGGTTTTTTGATAACCAGTCAGTGTCGATCGACACTACATTAGTGTCGGTCGATACTAACCTAATCAAAACAATCGCAATAAACCATTCTTAGCGTTTAACCATTATTAACCAAGCTCGATAACCGGTCCAATCCAATTGAACTGATTTATCAATTTCGCGAGGTTTGTGTCGATCGATACTAGGCGAAACCTAAGTTTTATTCGGGTTATCCTTCTGTGTCGACCGACACCGGATTGGTATCGATCGACACAGGGCGATAAACCCTAATCGTTTTCAAGCAAAAACCTAAAACTAGATTACTTTCATGAAAACGAATTTTAGCATGTTTGTATCAACAATACAGAGATCCAGATTCAACTAATCTAATCAACATGCTACTGATTCAATGGAACCCTAAGGCTCTGATACCACTGAAGGAATTTCTAGCAGTTCCTAATCCAATTAGGCAACCCTGGTCTGAATTCCAAGCCTAAGATCTAAGGTTCATATAATCGAATCATTAGGATCTCAAGATTACCTGGTTATTAGCAGCGGAAGGTTTTGCAGATAATCGAGATCACGAAGCACCTCAATCGTTGTGCCTCTACTGGTATCCACACGCACACAAACTGAACATGAGGGATGCTAGTGCCTTTAGAGATCATATCTCTCGAGAGGTTTCTCTTACCTTTCTGGCAATTCGCGAGTTGTGTCGACCGACACACTTGATGTGTCGATCGACACTGCCCCAGAAAATTGGTATCGAATGCATATCAAATATGCATTCATCAGATCATTACATTAATGATCAACCTTGTATACTACGTCCAGTTTGCTTAGGTGTGTGACCCTGTAGGATCATATAACACTAGCAACTCATTGATCATAAGTGGCTTCTAGCAAAGCATTATGACTGCCTAGTGTCATATGATTGTCTCATCTCGACAATACGACTTTCACTTAAGAGCAAGTACAATAGATTTCAGGACATTCCCAACAAATACTGTCTTTCCTAGATAGTGTAGGATAGATATATGTGCATGATGTGATTGATTGTGGAACTTAGAATGCTAGGTTATCGCTTAAACCGAAAACGTTGTTTGTGTGTGATGGACTTGAAGGGTTTAGAACTGTGGTAGGGCCCCCGAAAGGGTGTTGTTTGGCGGCTCGCGTACCGAGGGATTTTGGTTGAAAGGTACGTGGCCCTTGAATCGTCGGAAGGGGGTTTTGGCGAACCCTCCAAGTGGAATAAATTTGGGCGCCGGAGCCAATGGCGGGCTTCGGTTTCCCTGGGAATTGTTTGTGCTTCGTGCGGAGTAGATCTCCTTCGGGACGTAGGTTGTGTGGTGAAAGCCTTCGGGTATTGATTGTTGATTGCAAGATGATATTAGCCTAGGACTTGTGATTCGTGGTTGTGTAGTGTAAGTTGGGATCGCGGGTTCCTTAAATCCGTCCTTACTGGGTAATTGTGTTTGAAACATTTACTCAGTCCTCTTTCCTTTCCATGTCCCAGTTTTTTTGCAGGTCCGGATGCGGGATTGATTCGGTCGTGTGACATCATTGGTGGATTTCAATACGAAGAGAGCGTCGGGTTCCTGGGACCAGTTGAAAAGGCATCCCGGTTGGACCGAAATGGGTCCAACAAATGTTCTAATGCCGCGTCTCCGATTTACCGGGAGGCGGGGTGTTACACCGATGGTTTCAAAACTTCTGACGGTAGAATTTGTGGTTTTAACGGGTGGTTTGTTGTTTTTCCCTCAGCTTACAGGGAATGGCGTCATGGAGAGACGAGCCAATGAAACCTTGTCGCTCATTTATTTCTGCAACCGCAAGTTTAGTGTCTTTTGTGGTGATATAAAATCATTTGTTTTCTAACGTGTTTCAGCAACACTATTTCGTTTACAAAAATTATTTAATGAAAAAATCAATATTTAAGTACTTGGCATCACAGTAGTTGAATACCATATCGGATCCGGATATCCTCGGATATCCGTGGATATCCGAGGATATCCGGTATTATTACGGATACCCGAAAACCGGATATCCGGAACAAGCGGATCCGGATAGTCATATTGCATATCCGGTGGAATCGGATCCGGATCCGGATACCTTAAAAAAGCCGGATATCCGGATCCGTCCCAGACCTAGTTTAAGTAATTAAAAACCAGAATATATCACCATACAAATTGGAAATCTCTCTTAATACAATTTATACTACTAAAAATAGACATTTTGAATAACTTTCTTTCATGTTTTATATTACAGATTATGTCATTGCACATTAATGATTTGATTAAATTTCATTAAATATAATTATAAAATCATATTTCCAAACAAGAAAATTATTAACATATATCTAAACAATCTAAATATAATGGATCATATTTTTCTAACTAATTAAAATAAAACATATATATATATATATATATTCATGAAACTATTAAATCAAATGATAAATATAATTTAATAATTAATACATCAACTATATTTGTTTATATAAGGTAATATTCTCTAATTTATGATTTTATTTAAATATATTCATAATATATTTTAATATCTTTTTATTTTTTGGTTTTAAATATAATATATGTTCTCTTATTATAAAAAAATATCTCATAAAAATATATTTATCATTTCTTAAACAAATAATTACTAGATTATTATTTATTATAAAATAGTTTTAATTTCATTTTAATATAAATATTCTCTAACTTGTATTTTATTCAAAAATATTCATTATATCTTTAATATATTTTATGTTTTAAAAATATATATATATATATATATATATATAAAAAATCTTACAAATATATTTTAACTTCTTGATTTATTATAAAAACTTACAAAAATAGTTTTAATTTCTTGATTTATTATAAAAAATTACTAAATTCATTTTTATTAAATTTTATTAAAAAATTCAATTACATTTTAATCAATAAAATAAACACAAATATTTATATTTAGACCATTATAAACACAAATTCATGTATTTTAACATAATTCAACTTTTAAAAAGTGAATATTATAAAAATAAATAAATTACTATAAATTAAATTTAAATTTAAAATTATTTAAAATTTTAGAACACTAAAATTTAGACTGATATATATATACTTTTATAAAATATTAAATTAGTCAATATTTTATGTTGTTTAAGTATATGATAAGCCATATTACGATTATTGTTTTTTACGATTGCACTTTTAGAGGGTGGTCCATCAAAATTGCAAAATATTTAAACCATTACGGGTTGAAAAATAAATTAGTCAATTTTGATTATAATTTTTCTAAAAAAGAAAAAAATTTACATGAGTTTAAAATATATATTAACTGATTTATTTGATATTATTTATTTTTAATAAAAATATTAAAATTATTCAGTTTAAATTATTAAAACATATAAAGCGTTAAGTTATGTTTATTGTTTGAATGCAGTTTTAAGAAGTTGTTCTATCAAACTACAAATCATATACAACTACAATACGTGTTAAAAATAGATTAGCCAAATTAGATTATAAATATTAAAATATAACTTTGCTCATTGAAAAGAGTTAGAAATACGAATTAACCAATTTATTTATATAAACATTAAAAAATAAATAAATGCAAAAATATAAGCAGATTGTTTTGTTTCTACTTTCGTAATATTTAATTATTAAAATACTAAAAACCACAAATTTATATACATATATATGTTATTTTATGAAAAATATATTAGATAAATGTAATAAAGATTATATTTTTACCACATAATTTTATAGTGGTTGTTTAAAAAAATTATAATGTTTAAACGATTATCTTACGATACAACTCGGGTTAAAACTTATAATAAAATTATTAGTTTAATTTTTTATCTTTACGATATATTTTATCACAAAAAAATATTTTTTTAAACTTAAATTATTAACTCATTTTTATAATACAGTTTAAACAATTATATACAAAATTAATTTGTATAGTTAAAAACATATATTATTAAGAACAGAATACAAAAAAAATTTGCATCTGCAAAGAAATATAATCTCGCTTTTAGAAAGTGCAGATCAAAATCTATTTTTGAATTAATATTTATGGATTATGCATGCATGAATGTCTCTATCATTACAAATTGATTAAATTACAAATATTGTTCTAAGTTTAAAGATAAAAATTGAAATGTGGAAGTATAAAAAAATAATATAATTTTTTTTGTCAACAAATTAATATAAACTAGAAGTTAAATTTTGATATATATACAGAAATATTAATTAAAATTATTTGCCATTTAAGTATAGATAGGATCCGTCAAACAACTATAATAAAATTTAATATTACTACTGATACATGTTGTAATGATCTCAGCAACAATTTTGATACATGCATCCAACTTTATAAATTACAAAAAGAGATCTTATAAATTATCAAAATGGACAATTGGAAGGAACATGTCTTCTTTTGCTCTCTTTTTTTCTTGGGTATAATTTCCCATTTTTCCAAAACAGTTAAATGGATTTCCTAAAATGGGCTTTTATTCACCTAACCCAAGTCAAGGTAGCGAGGAAAGTAATCTCCACTCCTTTAATACGGCGTCGCTAAGTTATAAAGTCAAGGGGGTCAAGACTCGCTGATCGATACGGAGTGTTTCGTTAACTTAGCCTCTACAACACAAAAAGGACAAACGGACAGAAAATCAAGGCAGGTAAGAAATCCGTGAGGAGTCCTGAGATTCAATTCAGCTTCATCGCCAGTTTCATCGTGGCCGAAGGTAGTTTGCATCAATTCGATTATATAAATCCAGTTTATGAATTGATTTGAGCTCAATTTTTACAAATTCTTGTTTGATTTCAAAGATAGGGTTCTTCGTTTCATTGGGGATTCAATTATACAAATTGAGCTTCAATCATATCATTCCTTCCTCATATCCAATTCATTGACGTATAAAACTTGTGAATTTTTACCTGATTCGATTGTATTTAGATGTCGCATGTTCCCTTGTTGTTTGGATCGGACCATTGAAATGTGTTGATGCATATAAGGGTTTCTTTCTAATCCGTGTCTAAATAAAGCTTTTATTTCGAACCGAATCTCGACAGCTTCAAAAATGATTGGCAATTCTGCATTAAAAGTTTTATTGCAATTATAGAAAACTAAATTTCTTTCCTTTTTCGTTTGTTTGATCAGCAGAGTTGATTGTGAATAACTTGCCTTTTTGGGTATGGCCACTGAGGCGTTTGTGAAACCTGTGGTGCCAAATGGTCATGACGGGTATGACGATGATGATGAAGATGAAATGCCCTTGGTTTTCAAGAGAAACACCAGTAGTAATACTAATACATCATCCACCCCAAATCGTCCAAGGCCTAATAACGCTCATAAAAGTTCTTCTATCGGTTCCACTAAGTCCCCACCACCATTGAGGTCTCCTTTAACAAGCCCGAATAGATCAGCTTCGTCCATCAGAAGTTCGATGATGAAACCGTCGTTACCGTCATCCTCATCTGTTCAGCATTCCACAGTGAAGTCGCCATTGCGGGACAATAGATCCGTTGTTGCTAAGGAGAGGAACGGTATGGGAAAAGCTCCATCTGTGTCCAAAAGTGATGATGACGATTCTGAGGATGATAAGCCTTTGAGTGCCAGACTTAAATCGGATTCTAATCAGCTTTCCAAACAGGCGAGCTCTTCTGGGCGTGGTAGCTCACAGCTGCCAATACAAAAGAGCAACGTGAGGCCTCAGGGAGTGAATGATAACTCTAGAAAGAAAGATTCTGATGAGAAAGTTCACATGTCCTCGAGGGTTCAGACAAAGACCAGTGTGGGTGCATCAAGTAGCAAGCCTGTTCATAATGAACAGAAGAGACCTTTGGTCAACAATATCAATCGGAATGGTTTAAAACCTAGGCTTGAAGGGCAGAGTTCTCAGGCACCTGCTAAGAGACCTCTTGAGAACGGAAGTTCTTCGAATCAGTCTTCTGTTAAAAGGCCTAAGCTGTCTGAGCCAGATAGACCAGTGAAAATTGAGCAAGGTTCACGTAATGCAGCTACTCCAGATAGCAAAGGAAAGAATCTGGAGGCATCAAAGCCGTTGAGAGTTAACCAAGTAACTGTAAAAGAAGATAACTCAGATGGTGATGATCATGTCCCTATTGCCTCGAGGATGAGGCCAGATTCCATGAATAAGAAATCATCGTCCGTGAAGCCAAATGCTAGTATGATAGCTTCTTCATCCAGAACAATAGCTAAGAAGCTCGACAAATGGGCGAAAGATTCTAAGTATTCAAAGTCTTCAAGATCGTTACCTTCTGGAGATGGGCAAAAGAAATGGAAAACACTAGAGCACAATGGCGTTATTTTCCCACCTCCATATAAGTGTCACGGGGTTAAGATATTGTATCAGGGAAAGCCAGTTGACTTAACTCCTGAACAAGAAGAGGTCCTTCTTTTTTTCTGTCTATGTCCCATGATAGATTCTTTGTTTGCTTACTTTCTGCAGTAGTTCATGAGTGGTGAACTGATAATATGGTCATGTCTATCTGCAGGTTGCCACTATGTTTGCAGTGATGAGAGAAACGGAATATTACAATAAACCAATGTTCAGAGAGAATTTCTGGAATGACTGGCGGAAACTACTTGGAAAGAACCATGTCATTAGAAATTTAGATGATTGTGATTTCAGTCCCATTTATGAATGGTATATGCAGGAGAAGGAGATAAAGAAACAAATGAGTGCAGAAGTAAGTAATCACTTTCTAATATTATAAAACAACTGATTAATATGCTATCCAGATGAAGCTATTGTTGACAATATTTTAATGCTAAAAATGTGCAGGAGAAAAGGATTTTGAAAGAGGAGAAATTAAAGCAGGAAGAGAAATACATGTGGGCTGTTCTTGATGGCGTCAGAGAGAAGGTAATTTTTCATTTTGTTGATAGGAATATATCTTTAGCTTCTCGGAATTTGCTGACCATAAATTTGCAACTATTGCAGGTTGGAAATTTCAGAGTTGAACCCCCTGGGTTGTTTCGAGGCCGGGGAGAGCATCCTAAGGTATTTTTTCTTGCATTATCCTAGAACTATATGTGTTCTGTTGATGTGCACATCACATTTAGAACAGTTTTCTGCCTTGTTCCCCCAACTTCCATAGTTATTTCTCATTTTAGTAATTCTCTGTTCTGCATTGTTACTTTCTAGATGGGAAAACTGAAAAAGAGAATTCGTCCTTGTGATATTACAATCAACATCGGTAAAGAGGCACCTATTCCAGAATGCCCTATTCCTGGTGAAAGGTCTTTTTTCTTTGTGTGCTTCCCTTTAAAAACTACACATTTGTTTTTTCTGTGACGTGATTTTACGAGTGCTGTTTCATTTCAGATGGAAAGAAGTTAAGCATGACAATACCGTCACATGGCTTGCTTTCTGGAATGATCCTATCAATCCAAAAGAGTTCAAGTATGTATTCTTGGCAGCTAGCAGTGCATTAAAGGGACTGAGCGACAAGGAGAAGTATGAGAAAGCGAGGAAGCTAAAGGTAATGAGCTTTTGATTCCGCGAAGGTTTTTGCGTAAACCATCATGATCTCCTTCTTCTAATCATCAACCTATAATTTGATTTCAGGACCGTATAGGGCATATTAGAGCAGCGTACACCAAAGATTTTACTAACAAGGATGTAACGAAGCGGCAAATAGCAGTCGCAACATATCTCATCGATAAGCTAGCCCTTAGGGCTGGAAATGAGAAGGTAATTAACAAAGATACCTCTTGAGATCATTTTGTTCATTCATTTTATCATATTTTTGGATCCTTACTCATAGAACTTGTTTCTATACATCCAAGCAATTTTCTCACATTTCCTTTCTTGGTTCATATATATATATATATATATATATATATATATATATAGGAAGATGACGAGGCTGATACTGTCGGTTGCTGTACATTGAAAGTAGGAAACGTGGATTGCATTCCTCCAAATAAGTTAAAGGTATATACTTGATCTCGACATGAACAAAATTGACTGCATAATGTATCTATCTTCAAGAGTTCTAGAATGCCTGGCTTATTGTTTTTTTTTGTTCAACAAGGCTTTTTGATTTCATATTATCGTTACTCATGATGACCGCTTTGGCATTTTCAGTTTGACTTCTTGGGTAAAGACTCGATTCAGTATGTAAACACAGTTGAGGTTGAGCCTCTTGTTTATAAGGCCATTGGGCAGTTCCAAGCGGGTTAGTTAATAACGAATTTGTTATCTAATCTCATACTTGACTTTTGGAAACTAAATGACTCTAGTGTTTTTGTCTTCTGTACAGGAAAATCGAAAACCGATGATCTCTTTGATGAGCTAGATACTTCAAAACTCAATGCTCATCTTAAGGAACTTATGCCTAGTCTCACAGCCAAAGTCTTCCGTACATATAATGCATCCATCACATTGGATGATATGGTATGTTGTCAATCTCTTTGCACCTTTCTTAAAAAATTGTACTATATGTTTGGCCAATCTTAGTAATACTTAATTATATATATAATGTATTGAGTTGACCCAAAAAATGTATAATGTATTGATTTGAAACCTACTGGTAGATTGTGAGAACGTTAATTTATCAGTTGTCACTTCCTAATGATATAGATTTTTCTTTTCCAATTCTGTGAAGTTTTATTTCTCTTTTAACTTAAGCCGTTTTCGATTGGATATTGTGACAGTTGAGTAAAGAAACCAGAGATGGAGATGTTCCTGAAAAAGTGGTGGTTTATCAGCAAGCAAACAAGGAGGTAATGGCGATTAATCAATCTCACTGCTGTTGTCATAGAGAATGAAGAGATTGTTAGCATCTGATTTTTTTTTGGTTATATCATTAGGTCGCCATCATTTGTAACCATCAACGTACTGTCTCAAAATCTCACGGAGCACAAGTGGAGAAGCTGGCTTTGAAAATTGAAGAACTAAGGGTAAGATAAAAGAAAACAAAACCAACATTTTTGGTCATAACAATTTCAACTTTCTCAGTCTCTATTATATGTCAATGCAGGAGCAAATAAAAGAGCTAGAAATCGATCTCGACAGGGCTAAGAAAGGAAGAACGCCATTAATGGGCTCTGATGGAAAGAGAAAGAGGAATTTGACACCAGAAGCGTAATATTCAATCTTTCTTGCACGTAGAAACTTTTACTTGTGTATATGGCTTGAACATCCCTTAACATAAACTTCTGTGTGAACAGTTTGGAGAAGAAGATAATGCAAACGAATGTTAAGATTGAGAAGATGGAAAGGGATATGCAGACGAAGGAAGATATGAAAACTGTCGCATTAGGCACGTCTAAGATCAATTACATGGATCCTAGGATCAGTGTTGCATGGTGCAAACGACATGATGTTCCCATTGAGAAGGTATATAAAAAAGCTTCATATATGCAACACTTGAAATTTACTTTTCTCTTAAACTTTTTTTCTGTTGCAGATATTTAACAAGTCTCTTCTGGCTAAGTTTGCTTGGGCAATGGACGTTGATCCTGAGTTCAGATTCTGATTAAAGAGCGTTCATTGTGGTCAATTTCACCTAACCATTCACCATACATTTACAGAGATATAGAGAGTTACAAAAAGGAGAGTAGAAGAAAGAAACCAAAAGCTGTCTTCTCTCTTAATAGTAAAACCAAAAGACTAATCTGTGTGATGTTTTATAGAAAAACTGTTACAATTTTTTACTCAATAAAATAATTCAGGTGTATAATAACATGTTACTACAGAACAAAATGTTTGCAAAATAACTTAAATTTGTTTTTAAGTTATAAATTTATCTACAAATGGTTAAGTAATATGTGTATTTTAGTCAGTTTTATCTTATTTTATATATAATATCAAATTATTTATAGACACGTAATTTTATTTTAAGAAATTGAATTTTCTCTTTATGTGTATTACAAAACTGTTTAGGCAAAGATGCTTCACACTTTATGGCGGTCAAAGTGAAAGTCTATGGCGGTATACTTCAAATCGGTTGGTAAAATGGAAGATTTGGCGCGACTGAATACGACGTCGTAAAGAAAGGAAAACCCTCAAGCGGTAGAAGTCTCTAACCTGTGGAGAGTCTCCTCATGCCTTAGTCTCTGCGGCGTCTTTAACGAGAGTAACCACAAGAGAGGAACAGAGAGACGGAGGATATAGGCTTCGCTCGGCAATTTCTTCAATCTCTGGAAGAAGGTAGCTTCTTCAATCCAACGTTTAACCTCCGAAATTTGAACCGGTTCAGCTCAATTTTCATCATTACCCAGTTATGTAACAAATTAGGGTTTCGTGTACGGAATTGGGGATTTGGTATTTTCACTGCACCGTATTCTTCAATTTGTGTTGTTATCCAGTTATGTGTTCATCTAGTTTACGATACAATCTCTTTTAAGTTGTAAACTGTGGGTCTACGTAGTGAAACATGCAGGTCAGAACGTTGTTTCTTGGCTTTAGGGATTCTCACTCTCCATAAATCCCACTACTCATTCTCTGTAGTGAAATCATTATGATGCTCGTTGTCTTAATGGTGTTAATCTGCCTTTCTTTTGGAAAGCTCTGACATTTCTTTGTGGTTTGACTCTTGGTCAGGCGTTGGTCTTAGTCCTTGTCAACATTGTTCCATCGGATATGAATACCGAAACTGTTGCAAAACCTATGATGGAAAATGGGTATGAAGACGACGATGATGACAAGCCTATCATATTCAAGAGACGTAGTGTTGCTTCTAGTTCGATTCAATCAAAATCCAACCCGCAGAGAAGCAATGCAGTGTCTTCCAACAAGGTATCACCTTTGAGATCTCCTGTGGCTGGCCCAAATGGAACCACTCCTTCCAATAGAACTTCTACAATGAAATCCTCGATGCCATCCTCTTCTTCCAAGGCTTCACCAACAAAGTCACCATTACGTAAGGATACGCTCTGTACTGTTAAGGATAAGAGCCAGTCACAGAAAGATCAGTCTGAATGTAAAAGAGAGCGTGAGGATTCTGAGGATAATAGATCTTTAAGTGTCATACTGTCTGAGAATTCAAGTCGGTCAAATAAAGGGCAAGCCTCTTTGCAGCATATTTCTTCAACGCAGCCAGAGAAAAAGAATCGTGGTGATCAAACTCTTGATAGAGCAAAGAGAATTATAAAAGATGATTCAGATGATGAAACTCCAATCTCGTCAATGTTGCAAAAGAAGATTGGTAGTAGCAAAAAGGTATCGGGTGATGAAAAGAAACCTTTTTCGCAGAATGTTTCTTCACCGCAGCGAGAGAAAAAGAATGGCGATCAACCTCTTAATAGAGCAAAGAAAATAATAAAAGATGAGTCAGATGATGAAACTTCAATCTCGTCAATGTTGCAAAAGAAGATTGGTAGTAGCAAAAAGGTATCAGGTGATGAGAAGAAACCTTTTTCGCAGAATGTTTCTTCACCGGAGCCAGAGAAAAAGAATCTTAGCGATCAACCTCTTGGTAGAGCAAAGAGAATCATAAAAGATGAGTCAGATGATGAAACTCCAATTTTGTCAATGTTGCAAAAGAAGATTGGTAGTAGGATATCAGGTAGCAATAAGGTCTCGGGTGATGAAAAGAAACCTTTGACGAAAAAGTTGAATCAGAATGGTTCTGCAGTTAAAAATGAAGTGCCGAATAGTAAGGTTTCAGGTAAGAGACCTTTGGAGAAGAATAATTCTGCAGATGAATTTTCCTTGAAGAAGCTCAAGGTCTCAGCTTCAACTACTTCAGTGAAAATAAAACAAGATTCTGTTAAAACAGAGAATTCAACTGATAAGGGAAGGGTTTTGGTTTCACCTACAACAAAGAGAGCCAAACCAGTATCCACCAGAGAAGATGGCACCGATGATGATGATGATGATGATGCTCCAATATGCAAGAGACTCAAGTCAGAGTCCTCCAACAGTAAAATATCATCTGCGAAGCCTAAAGCAGTAAAAGGAAATTCTTGTTCATCATCTGCAAAGGTGAAAGTAACAAAAGTAGCTTCTCCTCCGTCTAGGACAGTGAACAGAAACTCCAAGAAAGTAACGAAGGGTTCAAAATGTTCCTCGTCTTCGAAATCTTCACCTTCCTCTAGTGATGGGCAAAAGAAATGGACGACATTGGTGCATAACGGTGTAATCTTTCCACCTTCATACAAGCCTCACGGCATCAAGATTTTGTACAAGGGCAAGCCAGTCGACCTAACAACAGAACAAGAAGAGGTTATCCTCTCCATCCATACCCTCAATCGTACTGATTATGCATCTGTTTTTAATGTGTTTTTTCGTTCATCTCAATATCCAGTGTACTTTTCTTATGTCATTCCTTTAAGGCATTATCTTCCATGCTGATGATATGGATGATCTGTAGGTTGCAACAATGTTTGCAGTGATGAAGGAGACAGACTATTATAATAAACCACAATTTAGGGAGAATTTTTGGAATGACTGGCGACCATTACTTGGGAAGAAGCATGTGATACAAAATTTAGATGATTGTGACTTCACTCCCATATATGAGTGGCATTTGAAAGAGAAAGAGAAGAAGAAACAAATGAGCACAGAGGTAGTTAAAAAGATATTTCTTTTTTGTTGCCGTGGTCTTCCTTGGTTCTGTCATAAATAGCTCCATCTTTAGCCCAGCTCCATCTTTAGCCCCCATTTGTATTGCAATGGTGTCGCAGACTTGGTTTTCTTATTGTTATTTTTTTACCTTTTACAGGAGAAAAAAGTTTTGAAAGAAGAAAAACTGAAGCAAGAGGAGAAATATATGTGGGCTGTTGTTGACGGTGTCAAAGAGAAGGTAACTTTCCCAAAAGCGTTTTCATTGTTCCCAAGACAGAGTTCCTCACTCAGACTTCTGTTATCTTTCAGGTTGGTAATTTCAGAGTTGAACCGCCTGGGCTCTTCAGAGGCCGTGGAGAACATCCCAAGGTTATTTTTATTTCGAGACTTATTTTTGTGATCAACAGACAATAGACCTTGATGTTGTGGTTTTGGGAGGCTTCAGTTAAGGCATACTCTATTTTTTCCCCTTTCAAAACCTGTCTACTGTGTGTTTTTCAGATGGGAAAATTAAAGAAACGTATCCATCCATCTGATATCACCATGAATATCGGGAAAGGTGCTCCTGTTCCAGAATGTCCGATCCCTGGTGAAAGGTCTTGTCTTTTTTTACCATGGTTATCCTCCAAAATAGAAAAGCATTATATAATGATATTACTAAGGCATGAAGATGTGACTCTGCAGATGGAAAGATGTAAAGCATGATAACACAGTCACATGGCTAGCTTTCTGGAATGATCCTATTACCCCGAGAGAATGCAAGTATGTATTTTTAGCAGCGAGCAGTGCCTTGAAAGGGCTGAGCGACAAGGAGAAGTATGAGAAAGCCAGAAATCTTACGGTAGTTATATTTCGTTTTGTTGAAGCTTATGCATTCGCTATTATTGTTTCTCCTTTTTAACAACAGAGTTTTTTTGTTTGTTTACTGCAGCACCACATAGACAATATAAGAGCAACTTACACAAAGAATTTTACCTCTAAGGATGTTACAAAGAGGCAAATCGCTGTGGCTACTTATCTCATTGATGTGTTGGCACTTAGGGCTGGAAATGAGAAGGTAAATTTTGATTTAGTATTTTGCAAACTGGAATAGGAGATATAAAGCAAATGATTTCTAGTTAATATTAATATCTTGACTTAAAGGTTCAAAGATTTCGAGCGGCCGGAGCAGAAAGCTTTCTGAAGAAATCTCATATTTTGTTTTTTGATTTGTAGGATGATGATGAGGCCGACACTGTTGGTTGTTGTACATTAAAAGTTGGAAATGTCAAGTGTATTCCTCCATCTGAAATAGAGGTATTAATTTATCATGAAATTTTTATGCTAGTTTCATATATCGAGAATACACTAATGAAAGTGAATAATATGTGTTTAATCTCACGGCCACGGGTGGAAAGCTTATAATCTCACACATTTCCTCCTTGTACCCAGTTTGACTTTCTCGGTAAAGATTCAATCAGGTATACGAAAATAGTCAAGGTTGAGCCTGCTGTTTACAAGGCCATTGGACAGTTCCAAGCTGGTGAGATATGGGCTTGACATTGTATTTACAGGTTATTTTTTTCGTGATTGAACCAAATAACTGTCGTTTTTGTCCCATCCAGGAAAGTCCGAAGCGGATGATCTTTTTGATGAGTTAGACACAAGTAAACTGAATGCTCATCTCAAGGAGCTTGTACCCGGTCTCACAGCGAAAGTATTCCGTACGTATAATGCTTCCTCCACTTTGGATAACGAGGTATGTTCAAATTCTTGCATCTTTTGGGTTTTTGGTTTTACGGTGGACTAATGTTGCTATACAATTTGATCATAGGTTCCCTTTTGCATGTATTCATATTTCTCCTTTTGTCGTCCTTTACAATTTTCACAACTATGTTCCGTTTTGATGTGTGACAGTTGTGGAAAAAAACCAAAGATGGCGATGTTAATCAGAAAGTGGTAGTTTATCAGCAAGCAAACAAGGAGGTAAGCGATATCTAGTTCTTGTGCATAACCCATATGACAGATTCATGAAACACTGGTTCACACTCTTTCAGGTTGCCATAATCTGTAATCATCAGCGTGCTGTTTCAAAGTCCCACGGTGCACAAATCGAAAAATTGGACGAGAAACTAAAAGAGCTCAAGGTAAAAAAGATCTCCTGTAAGCTTTTGATATTTTTTGTGAAGTTCTACTTTTCTTCTCGATTCATTATATGCCTTGTGTTTGTTTTTATGAATTCTGCAGAAGGGTCTTATAGAGCTCAAAACTAATCTCGGCCGGGCTAAAAAGGGACAACCACCATTGGAAGGTTCCGACGGAAAGAAGAGTAGAAACTTAGATCCAAACGCGTAACATAACCTTCCCTCTTACTTGTGGACAGACTTCTCTAGTTATCTGTTTCGTCTTTAACATTTACGCCCCGCCCTGTGAATTTTATATTGCAGGTGGGAAAAGAAGATTACTCAACAGGAAGCTAAGATCGAGAAGATGATACGAGACAAGAATACAAAAGAGGACTTGAAAACCGTGGCGCTAGGCACGTCTAAGATAAATTACCTGGATCCTAGGATAACCGTCGCATGGTGCAAACGTCATGAAGTACCAATCGAAAAGGTAAACGATTTCTCTCTTCTGAACACAAGAAAACAAAGCTTTTTAACTTGCAAACTCAAATGCTGTTTCTTGTTCTAGATATTTACCAAGTCTCTTCTGGAGAAATTCGCGTGGGCAATGGATGCAGAGCCAGATTTCAGATTCTAGTTATTGCCGGAGGGAGGTAAGGAGAAGCTTTTTCAGTTGGAGCAAGTATGGTTGTGAAGGCCATTGGGGAGCAAAGGAGCTGAATAAGATAAGAGCAAAGAGAAAACCGGCCTTTCTATTCATCTCATTCCTTTGTTTCTAGAATTTTTTACCTCTGTGGGTAAAAAAGTTCAAGCTGTTGTTCATTTTAATTATGATACCCATGACATGAATGTTATTGTTACTTTTTAGATAATTAAAGAAAATAGAAAATTGGAAGAAAAGAGAACCTGCATAGTTTTCGTCTTAAGCATGATTTCGTTAATCCGATGGCCTATTTTACTTCTTCAGTTTACTTTTTACTGTGATGTGAACTGAGCCCGGGAAAAAGTAAATAATGCTAACTGTGTTTGACTTTGACCTAACATTCGTAGATAAAGTTTGAATGGCCTATTTTACCCTCACAAAATAATCTAAAACTCGTACGGATCCAAATTTTCAGATCACCGGAAGAAGACCATCGTTCTCCTCCAAGAGGAGCTTTCATTTCAATCTGTGACATCTCTGACACTTTCTCTTCTCGCGTTCACCAAGGTTTGTACTATTTTCGATTGGATTGGGATTAAGCTTTTGAGGTCATTAATACCCCCAAATCACATGTAGTTCGGAATTCTCTGTCAGATCAAGATCAAACATGGGTTTCCTCATAACAACCGTAATCTTCGTTGTCGTTGGGATTATTGCTTCTCTGTGCGTTAGAATCTGCTTCGGTAGAGGTCCCTCCACGAATCTGTATGTTCCTTCCTTCATGTCTTTTGGTTTTGCATTTGATTTGATTTCTCAATGTAATAATTGGACGTGGGTTTAGGGTTTGCTTGATTGATGCATCAATATTAGTGGCCAAAATTAGATTATTTGCTTAGAATTTGATGTCGTGTGAATAAATATCTCAATCTTTCTATTGAAGATCCAATCGATCGTTTCTTACTCCTGAAATTAAGAATTGGAATACGAAACATAATGATTCATTGACTTTAGAACAATCGTCACTTTCTTTGAGTTTGGATCCTTTCTACGATAAGACGAGTAATGAGGAGAAAGTTACTGTCACAATTGCATTCTTGTACCCTGAAAAATAACAATCACTCAATTTTCAATCAAGCTTTAAGCTGTGTCCCTTCGCTACTTAGCTTTGACCAATATCTGTTTGTCTGATTCAGGCTACACTTTACCTTGGTCATTACTGCTACCGTCTGCTGTTGGATGATGTAAGTTTTAACTTATTATGTTCTAATTTGTTGTTGTTTCCTCTCCGTAATCCATAAACCGTCAAAAGAGATCAATTCCATATGCTTACCTCTCCTCCATTTTTCTGTGAATATAAAACAACATACATGAAACAAAGTAATCAACCCTTCTGGTAGTTGGAAGTCAACATATAACTGAAACTCATGAGCATTGATTGGTCTTTTTACCTATGCTAACGTTCTGAATATCAAGTTTGATTCTATGTTGGTCTTACTTTTTTGTCTCTTGATTGTGGTAGGTGGGCAATTGTATATATTGCACAGATGAATCCTCTGATTGTCCCAATCCTAAGCGAAGTAGAGTAGAATCCTCTACTCAGACATAAAACCAAATGTTCTTCAAACTTATGGGCACCCAAAGTGAGTAATACCGGGACTTGCTACCTTCTATTGGATCCTTCTGTATCTTCAAACTATTATTTTCTCTTGTTTGTAATTCTTATCATGGTGTGAACAAATCAAAATCTTTTGGCCTCTTTTACTATTGAAATTTTCTTGTATTCATTTCTCATTATATTTCCAAAACAGCTGAGATACTAAAAAAAACTGTATTGTTGGTGAAATAACAGGGTAACACCTGACGAATTATCGATTTTTGTTCGTCCTTGATCGATAAAATGGTTTCTGATGTTGCAATTTTCAGAAAAAAAAAAAAAAAAATTGATTTATATACTGTTGCAATTTTGACACAGAAACGGCGTCGTTAAGAGTGACTCTGAGCAAGAGAAACGAAAAGGGTCCACTCCATCTCTTTAGCTTTCCTTTGTGGGGCGTTCACACAACTGTTGATATTTTTCTTCTTCGTCGACGCTTAAACCCTAAAAGAACCATTTTTTTTTTGTTATCTTTCGTCTATCTCTTACCTCAGAGGAAGTAAACACAAAAATGGCGATAAGTCCGTTGGCGCAGCTTAACGAGCTAACGATTTCTTCCTCGTCTACTTCCTTTCTTGCGAAATCGATATCCCATTCGCTTCATAGTAGCTGCGGCTTCTCAAAACGAAGAAGCGATTCAAGGTCTAAGCCGATGCGGTTGAGATGCTCCTTCTCTCCGATGGAGTCTGCTAGGATTAAGGTAGTTGGTGTTGGCGGTGGTGGTAACAATGCCGTCAATCGGATGATTTCCAGCGGTTTACAGGTCACCATTTTCAATCTCTCTCTCCTCGAAGAAAGATACAAATCATCTTTTGCGTCGATTACCAGTTGAAATTCCTAACTTGTTTGGTTTGGTTGTAGTGTTACAGTGAGTAATTGATTTCTTCTGTTTGACAGAGTGTTGATTTTTATGCGATAAACACGGACTCTCAAGCTCTGTTGCAGTCTTCTGCACAGAACCCACTTCAAATTGGAGAGCTCCTAACTCGTGGCCTTGGTTAGTCTCTCAACAGTGAAGTAACGTTAATCCTTGTGTGAGTTTTGACACTCGAAGCTAAGAAATTCGTCTATATCAACACAGGTACTGGTGGAAACCCGCTTCTAGGAGAACAAGCTGCAGAAGAATCAAAAGATGCAATTGCTAATGCACTTAAAGGATCAGACCTTGTTTTCATTACTGCTGGTATGGGTGGTGGAACAGGGTCTGGTGCTGCACCTGTGGTTGCTCAGATATCCAAGGACGCCGGTTATTTGACCGTTGGTGTTGTTACCTATCCCTTCAGCTTCGAAGGGCGTAAAAGATCTTTGCAGGTAAATGTGTTGAATTGGTGTAACTCTTAAAGAGTCTTGTTATGCTTCCATGCCTAATTTTGTTTGGCTCTCTAGGCACTCGAAGCTATTGAAAAGCTGCAGAAGAACGTCGATACCCTTATCGTGATACCAAATGATCGTCTGCTAGATATTGCTGATGAACAGACAGCTCTTCAGGACGCTTTTCTTCTCGCAGATGATGTTTTACGGCAAGGAGTTCAAGGAATCTCAGATATTATTACTGTTAGTCTGTGTATATGTTAAGCTTAATAAGTTGGTTTTGATGAGAATTCTAACAGTATCAATTGTTCCTCTTTCAGATACCTGGACTGGTCAATGTAGATTTTGCGGATGTGAAGGCTGTTATGAAAGATTCTGGAACTGCAATGCTCGGGGTAGGTGTTTCTTCAGGCAAGAACCGAGCAGAAGAAGCAGCTGAACAAGCCACTTTGGCTCCATTGATCGGATCATCCATACAATCAGCTACTGGTGTCGTCTACAACATCACCGGTGGAAAAGACATTACTTTGCAGGAAGTGAACCGAGTATCTCAGGTGCGAGAATCTTAACCCGGTTCACTCGGAATTGCTTCAACTGGGTATATACCCGTATTACAATGCACAGTCTTGTCATGTTTTTTTGTTTACAGGTGGTGACAAGTTTGGCAGACCCATCGGCCAACATCATATTTGGAGCTGTTGTGGATGATCGCTACACTGGAGAGATTCATGTAACAATAATCGCTACGGGCTTCTCACAGTCTTTCCAGAAGACACTTCTGACTGATCCAAGAGCAGCTAAACTAGTCGACAAAATGGGATCATCAGGTCAACAAGAGAACAAAGGGATGTCTATGCCCCAACAGAAACAGTCTCCTGCAACTATCTCCACCAAATCACCTTCTACCCGTAGACTGTTCTTCTAGTATTTTTCCTAGCCTTTTCTAAGCATATTCCTCTATCTGAAAATGTAACGATCTTCAGTCTCAAATATCAATTACTTTTTGAGTCTTCTCCAAATTCTCTAAATCAAAACTAACACATTATGCTAACCCAAGGCAAAACCCAAAAAAGTCATTTAGTAAACCAATTTTCCTACATTCTAACTGGACAATTGGACATGACTGTGGTCGCAGAAACAATTTGGAACTCAGCTTCAATGACTATAACATTTGTTGGTACAATTCGGCCCGATAAGGCCTCTAGGCATTGTGAGCATTTCTATTTCTAGATAAGTAGAGTGCGCAAATGAGCTTGACAAAATAGAAAAGAAAACATGAAAAATATGGTTCACTAAGAACTTCATTGAAAGCTTAAGAAGATGAAACTGAAAACTTTTGATTGTAACCGGAATAAAAATGTTCTTAGATTATCATAAAGAAGAAGGGAGCTTCTCAAACGGCAGTCAAAGATGCCCTTTTCATTGTAATTACAATATATATATCATACTCTACTTTCTAAAAACCCTAATTACATAGACTTAACAAATTACAGTAGATTTGAGTTGGGGTTGTGTTAATATTTCTCCGTAAGTTTAGCGTAGGGTCCCAGACTAAGTTTAGAATCACAAATGAAGTTGGCTTGAACAAAAACATGAGTAGTCCAACAAGATCATTGTGATGTTGGTTGATGGCTCTTTTCCAGCATGGAGAACAAACTTAGTGTGAAACTTATTCATGTGTATACTTGTAGAGTATCGCATGGTTCTATTAGGGACTAAGTCCCACATCGGTAGTTGAAAGGAATATCACTTAATATATAAAGGATATGGGCCAATCCACTTATCCATGCAATCCAACCCGATCCGACCCATAGTTGGTCCACCCATCGACAAGTCAGGCCCAAAATTGGTGCCGTCGATCCAAGCCCGAACATTCCGAGATTAATGGTCAAACGACCATTATCTCGAGGGGGCGTATTAGGGACTAAGTCCCACATCGGTAGTTGAAAAGAATATCACTTAATATATAAAGGATATGGGCCAATCCACTTATCACCAATTGGTTTTAGGTTGGAAGCCCATATAACTTAATAGGTTCCCTTGATGTAAATATATACCAACAAATCTTATAATCTAAATCAGCCAGCAAAAAGTATCAAATGAACAATCACCCAGTACATTCTTCTCAATATATCATATGGCAATTTCATCATTTTTCCGATGAAAAAGACTTGACGATCTCCTGAAAATTTGCACATAATCCATATAATCCACGTTCTGATGAGCTTCACATAACCCATATAATTCAGTGAAGTGGAAGAGCCTCTGATTTTCTGCTTTCGTCATTGAAGAGAAACGAGAGTATTTTTCCTTTCAAAACTCCACTTGGGTTTTCATTTGAACAGCTTCCTGTTTGGCCTTATAACATTTGGGTTTTTTGGGCCAATTTTTCTTCCTTCGATTTAATGTTTCATTTCTTCAGCCGGCGTTTGATGGAACTCTATGAACTTTGGTTGCAACAGTAACGCCGGCAATTATGGAGATGACATGACGGAGACAAGGTGTTACAAAGCGGGTTTTCTCTCTTACTGGACTTCTAAACCATCTTGGAGATTAGGTCTGGGCAAAATATCCGGACCCGAATACCCGAACCTGGACCCGATAAAAAATACTCGAATCTGTAACCGAACCGAAATAAGCATTTTACCCCATTGGGTATTTAGTTAGCATACCCGTGGGTATGGGTACGGGTACGGGTATTTACCCGAAACCCGAACGGGTACCCGAAGACCCGAATCAAAAACAATAACCTACTAAAAAAGTTTATCCTTAACATTATTAGCCATTAGGATTAGTCATTTAGTTTCATCATTCGTGTCAATGAATTTTATATTTAGAAAACTTCAAGTATGCGATTATTCTTTGGACTTAGTAAGACTTGTATTACTATATATTATATATATTCAGTTGTATAAATGTTTAACTAATATATTTTTACACGGATATGATATAAAATAGTATAGATAACCTCATGCATGATGCTAATGAAGACTATGGTAGAACGACTTACGAAAATTCTTTGCTTAATTTAATTCAGTTAATTTTTGGGGGGTATTTTTGCTAAAAAATATTCATAAAGAACCGAAAATACCCGGACCCGAACCGAACCCGAAATGGACCCGTTTATTTTGGGTATTTTACGGGTATAATAATTTAGGACCCGAACCGACCCGAACCCGAAAAGACCCGAACCGAAACTCGATCGGAACCTGTATAGGTACTAAACTTCCTTACCCGAATGTATCTGTACCCGAATAGACCCGACCCGAACCCGACCCGAATACCCGAACGCCCAGGCCTATTGGAGATTACTTTATGTGACTTCCAAATATGTCACGGTTGCAATAGCTTTTCATCTAGAATGGTCTTTGTTGTGAAAACTCGAGTGAACCCTAGAAGATAGAACGTTTATGCAGAATACTTAGAGAGAAAACAATATTGAGGAAAATACCATTTTGTCTAGGGTTTCTATATTTTGTGAGTAATGATATTTACAAACCCTTGGACCCCATATATACTGCCCCAAAACCCGATACAGTCGACAAATAGAAACCCTAACGAGATCTTTTCATTATCTCGATAAAAGGAGAAACTAAATCGTCATAGTGTACCGTCTCGCGGGGGGGGGGGGGGGGGCACTCCCTGACCCAGTTTTCTTACCCGAAAACTAAGTATTTTAAATCCGGTCAGATTAACCGTGAACCCCTTGAATTTGTAAAACCTTTTCTTTAAAATTCTTCCCGAGGTTCCAACACCATATATTCAGTTTAATCACCTAAGTCTTACTTAGTTGAATCCATTTACTTAATCCATTCTAATACAATTCCTTAGAACAATACTTGGCTATATTAACATGTACCTTAGCCAGTTGTAGAGTCTGAATCCTCGTTGATCCACGCACGCTTCATAACCTGAAGTCCTTGTCTTAGTCTTCCAACCATAACATCATTTTCTGCATCAGCTGTCAAACATCTCCTCGATACTAAGACAATCAACCAACCAGCCCCACATGTCCAAGTATCGAGGAGAGATGACACTAAGTCATCAATCCGGCAGATCAGTGCATGTTGATCCTTTGTACAACACCACCCAAACCATATGACTATCCTGCCTGAACAGTCCATCCATGTTTCCTCAGATCAGTCCCATTTGATTACCCCCGATAAGTCAGTCCATTCATAGTCCGGCCAGTATCACCAATTCCAGTCAGTTGATCTATAGATATCTGCCTCCCCTCGCATTCCAGTCAGCCCATCCAAGTCAACCATCGAATTGATCAGTCTTGCCCATCGTGTCTCATACCCAGTCTGTCCATGTCGCGTTGGCCAATTCAACCAAATCACTCACCAGTTCGACAATACAACCGCATCGCCCTTAGTATCCCAATCAACTCGATTCCATTAATCCAATATCGATCCTCGCTACCGATCGATCAGAACTTAACAACCCGTCTCGGTAGGCCGATGATTGCTAAGTTGCTCAGCCGATAATCGCCCATCCAGCCGTTCACCGCGTATCGACTCATCAGTCTGTCTTCCCGTCTTGATCCCACTGATCGAGAATAAGCCAAACCATTCAAAACGTCCGTAGACTCACCCGCTCGCTCAGCCAGTCTAGTCTCTTGATCATCCACTTTGCTCGTAACCATCAGAACACACAGATACCGTAGAATGCCCGTCTTCACAGCAGACCGTCCTTCTTTACTCATAATATCCCGACCATATACCGTATCTACTTAACCCTTACCGCCTGATCATGTCAACTTCTGAATCAGTTAATCCGATGATTTTGTCGCCCATATTCTGTTCAGACTGTGCACTACGTGCACCATAGTTCCTTCCTACCGCCTTTCTTATCCAAGCCGTTTGCATTGCCCAACACAATGCGTCAGACCGTATTGTCTGATAGAACAATCCCATCGCTATCCCAACGATCGGGAGACAACCACCCTGTCTGATCAGAGCGAGCCGATCCTAGTAATGTCAATCCTGCGCATTCATCCCATGACCCGATCTCTTAGATCGATATGTATCGATACCCATATCCCTTTCCAGATCACGTAACCGTCTTCCTCAATCTTGCGATCAACCCGTATAACCTTCTCCTACGGATCCTTCTGTCCGATCATGCAAGCCATCAGTCTGATAACTACATAACTGCATCGATGTAACCGTCCTGCCCACAATCCAGTCTGCGATCGCACTTTGATCCCCAGACTATCGATCATACTGATCGTCCAATTCCTGCTTCCCAGCACACAGACTTGATCTATCCCCGAGATCCCATCCCGATCACCCAATATCCTCACTTTCTTTGCTCTCTCTCTCTCTCTCTCTCTCTCTCTCTCTCTCTCTCTCTCTCTCTCTCTCTCTCTCTCTCTCTCTCTCTCTCTCTCTCTCTCTCTCTCTCTCTCTCTCTCTCTCTCTCTCTCTCTCTCTCTCTCGGTAAAAACTGTCCATCCGGACCAGAATGTGCACGCTTTTCCCACGTCTTTTCCTTTTATTCAGCTCCTAGGCGTTTTGCTTTCCAAACAGCCAAGCAACCGCCCAATAACTGTTCCTGCTCAGTTAATTAGGCGTCTATGTCCTTATTTCCCAACCGTTCCCACTCATTTCCCTTCGAATTGGGCGTGTTCAGATTAATCCCAACTTATATCGGCAGTTAACTAACCGCCCAGTATCATGTCCGGATCCAGCCACCTGATCCGATGAATCCGCTCGATCGGACTTAACCGTCTGTTCAGCCCAAACAGCTCGAACAACCAGTCTAACTCGGAATCACCCAAGCTCGTCTATTTCATTCAGTTATACAGCCCATTAAGCTTGTTTCCCGCATCCTAACTCATTCATTCGATCATCCCATTGATCATGACTGAGTTACTCGATCATTCATAATACTTTACCGAATCATGCTTGATTCGATCTTAACCCAACACTTATTGCATTAGAACACGGACTGTTCTCTCCGTCTTGACCTACCCCGGTCAATTAGCAGAAACGCGGGTGTTAAACTGTGCCCCCACACCCCCAAATGTCTTCTTCTGTCAGGCCCGTGACATTTCTTTGCTCACTCAATAAAGGCCTCTTTGAGTATGATGTGTTGTGTTTTTAGGTGAATTTAATTATGATTTTAGGTGTGTTTTAGCTTTAGGAAAAGCATTTAGGCATCATTAGGAATGCATGTGTGTTGTTTTTCTCTTTTGTAGGTGGTGGATTGCATAATTGAGCACCAAGGGACAAAGGAGGAGGTAGGGACCAAAAGAGCACTCAAAGAAGGTGGAAAAACAGCTAAGGATCGGAGGAGACTGAAGGATTCGTTTAGTATTTCCTGGTTCAATTCATCAGATTAATTGATCCTACTAAACATGTCAGATCTAGGTTCTTGCTAGAATCATAAAGGATCTCACCTGTTACCTTGTTATGCAGCGGAAGAAGAGGTACGGGTCAGAGATCAGCAGAACCACCAAGTGATAGCTCCTCCAAAGGCTCACACACGCACACTGCAAGAAATTGGCTGCTAGACCAAGCTGGTGGGAGGCGCAGAGAAGAGAGAGAGGAGGCGCAGAAGGCTTAGGAAAAATAAGAGCTAGGGCAAGTTTTATTTATTAAATCCTTGTCCAGTTCTTATTGGGCCTTTTGGGCCCAATTCCCATTCTGATTAAATCCCTTGGATTTAATCAGGCCCTTTAGTCTCTCTAAGTACAGTAAATGCCTAGCACTTTTACCGTACTTCTGCTAAACCGTTACTACACATTTTCCTGTTAGCTTAGGCGTGTGACCCATATGGGATCATATAATAAAGGCAATAAGTCCAAGACTTATAGATCATGAGCGGACTCTAGCAAGCCATCATGACCCCCAGTATTATATGACTTATGTCTGATCATCGACATACTCTTACTTTCTAGAGACAGTACAGAGATTACTGGACATAATTCCAACAATCTCCCACTTGAACTGGAATCTCTGTATTCATAATCCTTTTGTCTCAATATCTCGATTAGTCATAAGGCAAGATGAGTGTCATCCTTATAAAGCCTAATCTTGTTCATCGGACTCTGATTTGATACTGACAATCCAAACGACTCGGGACAGTCCGTTTGAGCATGGCCATGCATTTTCCAGTATTCAAATCTCCGATTGGCCTAGAGATATTCACTCCATTTATATTGGAGGGACAAATCCCGTCTTGTTCCATCACTGTAAACTACTCATTTCATAATACACCCAAACAGGGTCCTTATAACTATCGCTTAACGACAGTGTTAGACAATGATCAAAGTGTATTAGTTCATGTGCAGTCACATGCATGCGAACTCAGGTCTAAGGACTATACTCTATAGTCGTAGTAAGAATCTCTTATGACACAGATATAAATATCCTGAAGAGTTCTTATAAGCGGGTCTTGTCCGGTCGTATGTACCCAACATACACCTATGTACTGACTTTGATGCCGTGCATCTATGACATCCTGAGACTTTGTCATAAGTCACATACCAATCTAGTCTCACGCGGTTGTTGGTGTTCCAATTTCAACAACCTTCGACTAGGGACTGGATGATATAAGCCATCTATCAAATATAGGGTCTCATGATCAAGCTAAATGACTTTGATGACTCAAGATCAAATCACTTACTTCGATGACCTATAAAATGGTTCATATCATTTTGGAACGATTATTTCATCACAGTTAAAATAATCTTGAAATAATAATTTTATTATTAAACATCTCAAATGTTTTACAAGAACATATCAAATAACTAAATAAAGCCCTCAAACTCCCACTCAAATTTAGATTACATATCAATGTCTCTAATGCCTACAGCTTCAGTCAGGAACTCGAGCTTAGGTCTTGGGAGTGGCTTTGTCAATGGATCAGCAACGTTATCATCAGTCTGAAATCGGCTGATCTTGACTTCCTTTCTATTAATGATGTCACGTATCAAGTGAAATCTTCTTATCACATGCTTGGATTTCTGGTGTGATCTTGGTTCCTTTGCCTGAGCTATAGCACCATTGTTATCACAAAACAGTGCCAGAGGCTCAGCCGCATTTGGTATCACACCTAGTTCAATAATGAACTTTCGTATCCAAACAGCTTCCTTCGCTGCTTCTGAAGCGGCGATATATTCAGCTTCTGTAGTGGAATCAGCAACGGTGTCTTGCTTGGAGCTTCTCCAACTGATTGCACCGCCATTCAGACAAAAGATATAACCGGACTGTGACCGGAAATCATCTTGGTCTGTCTGGAAACTTGCGTCCGTGAATCCACTGACTTCAATCACATTACTTCCGCCGTACATCAAGAACTTATCCTTAGTATGTCTTAGATACTTCAGGATATTCTTGACGGCAATCCAGTGGCTTTCACCTGGATTTGACTGGTATCTACTCGTCATGCTCAATGCATAAGCAACATCAGGACGAGTACAGATCATGGCATACATGATAGATCCTATTGCAGATGCATAAGGAATATTCTTCATGCGCTCAAGCTCAGCAGCCGACGTAGGGCTCTGCTTCTTGCTTAGCGTTGTGCCATGTACCATTGGCGTGAAGCCCTTCTTGGAATCTGCCATGCTGAATCTATGCAGGACTTTGTCAATGTATGAGTCTTGACACAAGCCTATCAGCCTTTTAGATCTATCCCGGTAGATCCGGATTCCAAGAACGTATGCGGCTTCACCCATGTCTTTCATGGAAAAACAACTTCCAAGCCAGTCCTTTACCGACTTCAGCATTGGAACGTCGTTTCCGAGAAGCAGTATGTCATCGACATACAGAATAAGAAATACTATCTTGCTCCCACTAGTTTTCTTATACACGCATTGTTCTTCTTCGTTTCTGATGAAGTCAAATTGCTTGATCGCTTCATCAAAACGAAGATTCCAGCTCCTCGATGCTTGCTTCAATCCATAAATGGATTTATGAAGCTTGCATACTTTCCCAGCATTCTTTGGATCTATGTAACCGTCAGGTTGTGTCATATACACATCCTCTTTCAGAATACCATTCAGGAAGGCGGTTTTCACGTCCATCTGCCAAATTTCATAATCATGAAAAGCTGCAGTTGCTAGTAGAATCCGAATAGATTTCATCATAGCCACTGGTGAATAGGTTTCATCGTAATCCACACCGTGAACTTGTCTGAAACCTTTTGCCACCAACCTGGCTTTATAAATCTAGACATTTCCATCCACGTCAATCTTCTTCTTGAAGATCCATTTGCACTCGATGGCTTTTACACCAGCGGGTAAGTCAACCAACGAAAACACTTGGTTGACCGACATGGAGTCCATTTCGGAATCAGTGGCCTTGCGCCACTTGGAGGAATCTGGGCCCATCATGGCTTGATTGAAGTTCGATGGTTCATCACCATCAATGATCAGAAGATCATGACAGTTAGTCACGAGGAATCCTTGATATCTCTCGGGTTCGTGACGGATCCTCCCGGATCTTCGAACTTCAGGTATTACAGGTTCAGGCTCTACAATTTCTTGTAGGTCCTCCTGCTGCTCTTCCTCATTAGGTTGAGCAGTATCCTGTTCATCTTGAATTTCTTCAAGCAGTACCTTACTCCCACTGTCTTTCTTAGAGAGAAACTCCCTCTCAAGAAAGCTACAATCCCGGGCAACAAAAATCTTGTTCTCGGAACGTAGGTAGAAGTAATAAGCCTTGGTTTCCTTCGGATAACCAATGAAGTAGAATTTATCAGACTTTGGTGTAAGCTTGTCAGAGATCAATCTCTTGACATAGGCTTCACAACCCCAAATTCTTAGATAAGACAGCACTGGAGTTACTCCAGTCCATAATTCATATGGTGTCTTTTCTGCTGCTTTTGATGGCGCTCTATTTAGAGTGAACACTGCTGTTAGCAGAGCATATCCCCAAAGGGATATTGGAAGGTCTGTGTGACTCATCATAGACCGAACCATATCCAATAAGGTCCGATTTCTCCTCTCAGACACACCATTCCATTGAGGTGTTCCAGGAGGAGTGAGTTGGGATACGATCCCACACTCTCTCAGATGATCACTGAATTCTTGGCTTAAGTATTCTCCTCCTCGGTCGGACCGAAGAGCCTTAATGCTTTTGCCAAGTTGGTTTTGTACTTCATTTTGGAATTCTCTGAATTTCTCAAACGATTCAGATTTATGTTTCATCAAATAAACATATCCATACCTACTGAAATCATCAGTGAAGGTAATGAAGTACTGATAGTTTCCTCTTGCATTTGTGGACATTGGGCCACACACATCTGTGTGTATCAGGCCCAATAAGTCACTGGCCCTCTCGTTAGGTTTATTAAAGGGGGCCCGTGTCATTTTGCCCATCATGCAGGATTCGCATTTCTCACATGACTCAAAGTCAAACGAGCCAAGAAGTCCATTCGTATGGAGCCTCTTAATGCGTTTCTCGCTGATGTGCCCTAAACGACAATGCCATAGAAACGTTCGGTTCTCCTCATTAGGTTTGAACCGTTTGGTATTAATGTTATAAATTGGCGCGGATTGATCAAGTATGTAAAGCCCATTCGTAAGAGGGGCACAACCATAGAACAAATTGTTGCGATTGAAGGAACATAATTTATTCTTAACTGAAAAATCATAACCTTCCAAATCCAACAAAGAAATTGAAATAATATTTCTGCTTATCGCAGGTACAAAATAACAATTATTGAGTTCTAAAACCAATCCCGAAGGTAAATACAACAAGTATGTGCCTACAGCTAGTGCAGGAACTTTCGCTCCATTCCCAACTCGTAGCTCCACTTGTCCTTGCTTCAGCCTCCTACTGTTGCTGAGTGCCTGCATATTAGTACAAATATGAGCCCCACAACCAGTATCCATAACCCATGAGGTATTATCAGAAGTAGTTGTATTAACTTCTATAACAAAAATACCTGATGAAGAAGTCTCGAAAGTCTTCTTCTTCAATTCCTTTAGACCTTCCAGGAATTTCTTACATTCTCTCCTCCAATGCCCTGGTTCTTTACAGAACCTGCAGATGTCAGTAGGCCCAGCCTTGGACTTGGGCTTGGGCTTTGGCGTGTCCTTGTCCGAGACTTGAACAGCCTTAGCCTTTCCCTTGTCCTTGGCAGAGGATTTCTTAAAGCCCTTGCCCTTTTGCACCATAAGCACATTGGGGTCCTTGGCGGTTTTCCTCAAGTTGGGCTCTGCAGTCTTGAGCATTCCGTGAAGCTCAGGCAATGTCTTACTCAAGCCATGCATATTAAAGTTCAGGATGAACTGATCATAGCTTGCAGGTAAAGACTGCAGAACGATGTCGCAGGCAAGTTCCTGGCTGATAGGGCAGTCGAGTTTCTGAAGATGATCGAGATAACCCATCATCTTCAAGACATGAGGACTCACTGCCGCATTTGCAGCCAACTTACAGTCTAAGAGGTTCTTAACTGTCTGGAACCTCTCAGTCCTTGCCTGCTCCTGAAAAAGCGATTTCAGGCTTGTCATTATCTCGATGGGCGACAACACACTCTCGAACTGCATTTGCAGCTCAGCAGTCATGGTCGCCAACATCAGGCAACAGACATCATTTTCATCTGACGAATGCTTTTCCCAAGCATTATGCAGAGTCCTGGCAGCATTGTTAGGAGGCCTCTCGGGGAGGGGATCACGAAGGACATAATCCTTCTTCTCCTGCTTGAGGACCAGCCTCAAGTTCCTTGACCACGTCAGGAAGTTCGTTCCAGTCAGCTTCTCCTTTTCGAGAACAGACCGGATTGAGAATGTGTTTTGTGTGCTTGTAGTAGTCATAGCTGAAATATAAGATAAAAGGATTTTAGTTAATATGTTCAATATGATTAATCTCGTATTATACTTAATATGATTAATCTCGCATTATATTCCATAACATCAGTTACCCTCAATAGAATATAATGATTCCAAGATCCACATATAACTAAGATCAAAGTGGGCCACTGGCCGTCACCCAACCTTAGCTTATATCGGTAAGCCCTATCTCGGCTAATTATATCCGTGATATAACTCTTGGTTGTGAATCTGGGCCCGAGGCCCAATCCACTCTGATGTCTCAAGGCCCGGGACTCCCGATGGCCTAGTCAAGAAAACCAGACTATACAGTCATGTAATCACTAATGTCTGGGACTCCCAATGACATTTATGAATCACAAACCGTCTTACCCACGCAAAAGATAGACACCCTCACACTGTAAGGCCGTGTGTACGATTGAATGGGCTTCAACAGCTGACATAGACTGGACAAGACATCCAACGCTTGATATTAGTTGAGGTTTGTAGGTTTATTAAAATTCCATCCCAAAATAGAAGATTACTATTTTGGGAAACTTTCCTTTATCGGAAACCTACTAATTTTGGAAACTTTCTAAAATTGGAAACTTCCTAAAATGGAAACTTTCTAATAATGGAAATTTCCTAAATATCCAAAACATGCAAATCTAGAAACTTCTATTCTAAGAAACTTTCTAATTTCAGAAATTTTGGAAACTGATTAATTTAAAATTAAATTTTAAATATAAAATAAAATTTTAAATTAATCTGAAGAATAAGACTCAAATAATTGGCCCAATTGTTTTAACTTCTTGGCCCGAGGCCCAAGAATTGGTCCATGTCCAAGACATAACCCAATTGCCCAATTAAATGACATAACCGGTCTGGTTCATTAAAATTGGTCTAACCAAAATTAATTACTACGATGACCACAATTGTCAACCGGTTATTTACTAAACCGGATTTTCTCAATTTATTTGGTCCAACCAAATCAAATTAGAAAATCACTGGTTTAGGCACTAAATCCAATTTTACGACTTTGGATTTCTTATCTCGGTTTAACCAGAACTTAATAAATTTTATTAAGTCTGTTTATTAAACCGTGACGATTAAGATTTAATTAATTTTTGAACCGAACCATCACAAGCCAAACCGAACCAGCACGAGCCAAAACGAACCGACCATTAGGTCACGACGTTCGGAATGGCCGCTTGCATCATGCGATCGGGACGGCCACGATCGGCCAGCATCACGCGATGTACGAATCGGGACAGGACGCGATCCGGGATCGGTCCATCTCGATCACAACCGCGACGCTGACGATTGATCGGGACGATGGCGAGACGGGACGGGACGCGATGGTCGGGTCGATCGTTCGGGACGTGAGCAAGCGACGATCGGGACGGGATCTCGCGATCGTGCAATCGTCCATCGCTCCTCTCGGTCCATGTCGACGATCGTATCGACGACACAACCCGATCCATGATAGGTTTGTGCATCAAACGATCCGGACGTGTGATCCGAAACCGATCAACACTCCGACGCATACCGATTCATATAGATCGGATCATGCGATTTCTAGTTAGTTTAGGTTTTAATTCTTTGTTTCTTAAGTATTTTCTTATCATATATTGATTCAAATACTTCTAAACAACCTAAACATGATTCTAAACAAGAAATCCTAACAGAACCAATGGCTCTGATACCACTGAAGGATTCGTTTAGTATTTTCTGGTTCAATTCATCAGATTAATTGATCCTACTAAACATGCCAGATCTAGGTTCTTGCTAGAATCATAAAGGATCTCACCTGTTACCTTGTTATGCAGCGGAAGAAGAGGTACGGGTCAGAGATCAGCAGAACCACCAAGTGATAGCTCCTCCAAAGGCTCACACACGCACACTGCAGGAAATTGGCTGCTAGACCAAGCTGGTGGGAGGCGCAGAGAAGAGAGAGAGGAGGCGCAGAAGGCTTAGGAAAAATAAGAGCTAGGGCAAGTTTTATTTATTAAATCCTTGTCCAGTTCTTATTGGGCCTTTTGGGCCCAATTCCCATTCTGATTAAATCCCTTGGATTTAATCAGGCCCTTTAGTCTCTCTAAGTACAGTAAATGCCTAGCACTTTTACCGTACTTCTGCTAAACCGTTCCTACACATTTTCCTGTTAGCTTAGGCGTGTGACCCATATGGGATCATATAATAAAGGCAATAAGTCCAAGACTTATAGATCATGAGCGGACTCTAGCAAGCCATCATGACCCCCAGTATTATATGACTTATGTCTGATCATCGACATACTCTTACTTTCTAGAGACAGTACAGAGATTACTGGACATAATTCCAACAGAGACGACCCACAGCGGCACCCCACAGCGACTGCACCAACTCGCTGTTGGGTATTTGCGGAAGATGATTATCCACAACGACCTCCACAGCGGCTCGGCGAACTCGCGGTGGACGAAGACACCTCACAGCGGCTACGCACAGCGAGCGCTGCAAGCCGCTGTGAGGATATTTGCGAGACAGTTAACTCCACAGCGGCTTCCACAGCAAGTGTCAGAAGCCGCTATGGACGAAGGCACCTCACAGCGGCATTGCACAACGAGGGATGCAAGCCGCTGTGAGGCCTACTTTTCGCACATGCTTCTTTTTCTTTTCACTTTCGGCTTGTAGACCCTCCCATGTGATTGTGGTCGACCATTGCACGTTTTTATGATCTATTTAAGGGCTCTTGGTGTGTTAGAAGAGCCATATCATCTCTTGTAAACAATTACTTCAAATATTTTAGTTTTCTTGATCTTTTATGCAATTTGAGTTGTGTTCTTGAGTTCTTCTTACTTATTTCATTTCTGTTCATCTAAATCATTTCTTGTTTCATTGTTGTTATGGCTTGTGAGTAGTTCTCTATAAGTTTCTGGGTTTGAGTAAAGGTGAGGGTGATCTAGAAATAGTTTACGTTGTTTATAACTTGGGAATATTGATCTCTTACTTGTTAGAAGTTCTTAATGCTAGGATTGAAGTATCTAATCAATTCTTTGAACTTGAATATTTCTAGCACTGAGAAGTATAGTTAATATTTGAATCTCTAATCAAGTGCTTTACATACTTAAACAATAAGAATTGATGTTTAAGGTGTTTAGTGGTAATAAGAACTTGTTTCGAATGCATATCTATCTTGAAATTTCCGACGAGAGTTGATGTTAATGCTTTATAGATATAGAGTTATTATCATGAGAGTGGAGTAACTTGAATTGTTTTTCTTAGCGTAGGAAATCATCCCATGTTTGTTAAATATCTCTGAACTGATAAATGATCACCCAAACCGAAGCTCAACCAAGGAACTTAGTTTTAATCAATTATCTTAACAACCATCTTGCTCTGTTTTTACTCTGTTTTATATACTTGTGAATTGTACTTTGATTCAGTGATCGTATTTGGAATCTGGTTATTTTGTTAGTTTTTAGATATAAAACCCACAAACGAATTTGATTGCACTTAGATTAAGAAAACACCTGTATTCTTAGTGTGTTTAATCACCCAAGTGGATTGACACCTCGAAACTACAATGACTAGGTTGTAAACTTGTAACTGAAGTGAGTGACGAGGAACTGATGTTTGCTTATCAGAGTACCTTGAGATTTAAGTCACCTTAGAATAACAAACTCCACCTTGACGAAAAATCTCAAAAATGTCACCTTCTGAATCTCCTAACATCTATCTTCTTCTAGCACCGAAGATTTGGAGTAGCTCCATACAATGTCTGAACTTCCCCGTAGGATTTGGCTAGGTCAACATGTCAGCCGATTCTCCAACGTAGACACCTTCTGCAATAAGATTTCTCCAGAAGCGGCTAATTCCCTAATTTTGTGAAACCTTATAGCAATGTGCTTCGTCCTTGCATGATACACTTGATTCTTTGTCAGATACAGCGCACTTTGGCTATCACAGTGTAGCTGACTCCACCTTGCTCAATACCGAACTCCGCCACAAGTCCTCGCACCCAAAGTGCCTCCTTAGCTGCCTCACCCATTTCCATATATTCAGGTTTCGTGGTTGACATGGCTACAACAGACTGTAACACAGATCTCCAGAAAATAGGTTCTCTTGATAGTGTAAATCATACCCCGTAGTGGACCTTCCATTGTCTGTATCACCACCATAATCTCAATAAACAAACCCCACATCTGATGCACTTCCCTGACCACCAAACATAATCCCATAGTTAGGAGTAACCTTCAAATACCTGAGTATCCATTTCACTGCATCCCAATGATCTCTTCCAGGATTCGACATGTACTTACTAACTTGACTGACTACTTGAGCCAAATCAGGCCTAGTGCAAACCATAGCATACATTAGACAACCAACCGCACTTTCATAAGGAACTTGAGCCATATCTTTGATGTCCTCAACAGACGTAAGACACTATTTGCTGAGAGATTGAAGTGATTCACCAAAGGTGTAGAAACTATCCTTGCT
Organism: Orychophragmus violaceus; assembly: GCA_030180135.1. Classification (NCBI taxonomy): domain Eukaryota; kingdom Viridiplantae; phylum Streptophyta; class Magnoliopsida; order Brassicales; family Brassicaceae; genus Orychophragmus; species Orychophragmus violaceus. The sequence continues at coordinate 22,267,351 of CM058238.1, forward strand.
TTTGACATGTCAAAGTGTTCTACCACCTTCTCTATGTAGGTCTTTTGAGAAAGCCATAACCTCTCAGAGCTCCTCTCTCTGTGAATCCTCATCCCAAGGATTTTCTTTGCAGCACCAAGATCCTTCATTTCAAACTCCTTTCCAGTAGTCCGTTCAACTCAGCAATATCATTCATATTGCTCGCAGCAATGAGCATATCATCAACGTATATCAGAAGGAATATGTGAGAATGGTTATCAAGGTACCTTGTGTAAACACAACAATCATACTCACATCTTTGGTAGCCAATTTCCAACATATAAGAGTCAAAACGTTTGTACCATTGTCTTGGAGCTTGCTTCAATCCATATAAGGACTTCTTCAGCTTACATAAAAGCTTCTCCTCACTTGGCTTTACAAACCCCTCAGACTGCTCCATATAGATTTTTTCTTCCAGATTTCCATGGAGAAACGCGGTCTTCACATCCATCTGTTCAAGATGATAATCCCACTTCGCTATCAATGCTAACACAACTCGTATGGAAGTGTGTATAACCACAGGTGAAAAGATCTCATCATAATCCACCCCTTTCTTTTGTGATTACCCTTTTGCTACCAACCTTGCCTTGAACCTCAACACTTCTTTCTCAGAGTTTCCTGGGTTTACCTTTAAAACCCATTTGCATCCAACCGCCTTCTTTTATTTAGGTAAAGGAACAAGATCCCATGTATGATTCTTGTCGAGACTATCGATTTCCTCTATTGCAGCTTCCAGCCATTGCTCTTTCTCCTGACTAGTAATATCTTCTCGAAAAATAGCTGGATCATCTGTACCAACAACCAAGGTATAGCTCACCATGTCGTCAAAACCGAATCTCTTTGGTGGTTTGGAAACTCTCTTCTCTTTGTTAGATACCAAACTCTCATATGCTTTCTTTGTAACATGTTTTTATACCTCCTCCTCCTCCTCAACAGGCTGCTCATCGCTCTACGCTGCTGGTCTATCTTCTATAGACTCCTCCTGAATTTCCCCAGAATCTGTGCTAGTCTCAATGGTTACAGGCACTTGTTCTGACCTCACTTGCTGCACCATATACTGCTCATCGAAAACCACATCTCGACTAAACACTTTTTTTATATTCAGGATCCCATAACTTGAAGCCCTTCACACCTTTCCCAAAATCCAGAAAGACGCACTTCTTTGATTTAAAATCAAGCTTTGATCTTTCGTCACCCGGAATATGCATATAAGCTGGACATTCAAAAACCTTCAAGTTTGAAAGATCAACATATTTCCCAGTCCAAATTTCTTCAGCTATCTTTCCCTCCAAGGAACTCCTTGGCGATATATTGATGAGATAGACCGCCATGTTACTGCTTCAGCCCAGAACCATTTTGAGAGTCCTGCATTCGACCTCAAACACCTAGCCTTCTCTGCAACTAAACGAATCATCCTTTCACTGACACTGTTATGCTGTGGTGTTTTCTGCACTGTGAAGTGCCTCTAAATACCATGCTCCTCACAAAACTTCTGCAACGCTCAATCTTTATACTCCGTGCCATTATCTGATCTCAGATACTATACCCTTCTTCATGTCTGGTTTTCTACTTCGGTCTTCCAAATCTTATACTTTCGAATACTTTAGATTTCTGCTTCATGAAGTACACCCAGACCTTCCTGGAGAAGTCATCGATGAGTAAAACAAAGTATCTAGATCCTCCCAATAACTGTTCCCGAGTTGGCCATCACACATCAGAATGGACATAGTCTAGAAGACCTATTGTCGTGTGTTGCTCTGTCTTGAATGAAACTTTGGTCTGCTTTCCCATCATAGAGAATTTCATTTTGCAGCTCTTCAATCTGTCCAGCAACCCCCTCTTGTGGAGTTCGTTGAGACCATTCTCACCAATATGACGCGCATATGCCATAAAGATATACCCTCTGCTTCAGAAACCGCAGCTGAGGCTTCTCCACCTACAACCACGTTCCCTATCATCTGATATACATTACCAGCTGTCATCTCTCCCTTCATCACGACCATGGATCCTTTGCACACCTTCAAAACGTTTTCACCATCATCACCTATGAATTTGAATCCGTTTTTATGAAGTGTGCCCGAGGATATTAGATTCTTCTTCACGTCTGGACTATGTCTTACATCCGCCAATGTCCTGGTGCTGCCATCATACATCCAAAACTTCACCTGTCCAGTTCCAATAATACCACAAACTTTTTCGTCTGCCAACTGAACAAAACCCATAACTCCAGCCCTATACTTCTGGAACCATTCCTTATTGGGACTCATATGGAACGATGCGCATGTATCAAGTATCCAACAATCTGCGTGATTTCCTGAAGTGACAGCAAACATATCATAATTGATATCTTCTGAAACATCCTTTGCATGGACTACATTTGCAGACTTTGAAAAGTCTTGCGAATCTCTGCCTCCATTCTGTTTCCTGGCTAAACAATCTCTCTTGAAGTGGCCCTTCTTGCCATAACCGAAGCAGACTCCCTTAATTGCTTTTGATTTTTATTTTCCTCTGCTACTTCCATCTGCCTGCTTCTTTGTTGGTCTCCCTCGCTCTTTGTTGTAATTTACATACAACCTATCTCCTTAGACTTTGTATCCACGTTACCTAGACGTCGCTCATAATGAGATATAAGCGACAAGTAACATTATCCGGACTTTTTATGGTTTTGTGACACGTTAAGGCTACTAACAAAGTCTCATAAGACGAGGGCAGAGAACACAACAGAATCATGGCTTTATCCTTATCCTCAATATCCTCACCCACACACGTCAGATCTCTGATGATTTGGTTAAATGCGTTTACGTGTTGAACCAGATCTCCTCCTTCAGCCATCTTAACGATATAACTTCTGCTTGAGGAATAACATAGAAGACAAAGACTTTGACAGATACAACTTCTCCAATGTATCCCATATAGCCTTTGGAGTTGTAAGATCCATTACCTGATTAGTAATCTCGTCCGAAAGACACAAACGAATTGTCGAGGTCGTCCTGTCTGTCATCTCCTCCCAATCATCATCCTTGATCGCTTGAGGTTTTGTCTCTAACAACGCCTTCTTCATCCCTTGTTGCGATAACAAGTCCTTCACTCGAAGTTGCCATAGACCAAAGTTTCCCTTCCCATCAAAATGAGAAACGTCGAACTTAAGAGAACTTCCAGTCATCGTAACCTTGTGCTCTGATACCACTTGTTGTGAAAACTCGAGTGAACCATAGAAGATAGAACGTTTATGCGGAATACCTAGAGAGAAAACAATATTGAGGCAAATACCCTTTTGTCTAGGGTTTCTATATTTTGTCAACGAACCCTTGAACCCTTTTATATATTGCTCCAAAACCCGATACAATCAACAAATAGAAAACCTAACGAGATCTTTTATTCTCTCGATACAAGGAGAAACTAAACCGTCATAGTTCACCCCCCCACCCCAAATGTCTTCTTCTGTCATCCCGTGATTCACTGATCTCTATTGGGGAAGTCATCGATGACTCACTGACTCACATTCCTTTGCTCACTCAAAAAAGCCCTTTTACAATACCTTGAGATTTAAGTCACCTTAGAACCTTAGAATAACAGTCTTGGACATGGTGCTTTTGAGCCATAAATCCAAGATCTATTCTCTGAGCTCGGATATCATGTGAGCATTTTTAGACAAATAAAATGCTCAAATGTGCTTGAAAAAATAGAAAATAAGACATGAATTATATAGCACACTAAGAGCTTTATTGAAAGCTATGAAACAAAAAAACTTTAGATTGTAACCAGAATAAAAAATGGTTTTAGATTATTATTATAAAGAAGAAGGGAGGCTGCTCAAATGGCAGCCAAAGATGCATTTTCATTACCACTACAAATGGCAGCCAAAGATGCATTCCTCACAAGTCCAACTCAAATCTATTGTAAAATGTAAAGCATATATCTTACTTTACAAATCCTAATTGCATGGGCTATACATTTTACAATAGATTTGAGTTGGACTTGTGTTAATAGACATCATCTGATGCAATATCAAAAAAAACTAGAGTGAATCAAGGTCTTCAATACATAAGTTATTATGAGAATTTCAGCCTCATAACTTTATAAAAAAAATCAAGGATTCTCATTCAATGGCAATGGCTAAATTGGTGGCAAGAAGACTAATAATTTGATTTAGCTAATTTTCCTCTTTTTGTTTAAATGTAAATCATTTTTTATTGTATTTTATTGTAAAGATCACATTGTAAGAGCTATAAAAAGCTCAATTGTTCTATTGTAAATGATATAGAATTTTTGGAACATAAAAGAGATTTCTCTAAAGCTTAGGCTTTGTTTTGTTTGGATCTATGTCCTTTGTGTGGATTCACCAAGGTCTAGATTTGTGATCTTATCACAAAGGCTTTCGCACCTTTTAGTGGCCATCTTCAATCCACCATCAACTCCATCTAACCATCCATTGAGAAGCCTTGAGAGCGCCTTCGGCCAGCAAGCTTTTCCCATTCGACCACCGACCATCGTCCATCGACCATCGACCACGGATCAACCAGAGAGCGTCTCCGACCAGCTGGGCGACCCAAACAACTATCCACCTCCAATCTTACATCATTTGGTATCAGAGCCGAATGTCCTATCATCTATCTTTTTAGTTTTTTTTTTTTGTTTAGTTGTTTCTTTTTCATTTTATTTTAATATCGAAAACCAACATATTTTCTGTTTTTATTCTTTTTTATAAAATTTAAAATCATAAAAATGTTTTTTTTTTCTTTATTATTCCTAAAGTTTTGTTTTCTCACTAAAAGAAAAAAAAAATTCCTTTCATTTTCGGTTTTTTCAGTTTAACAAAAAAAAAACTTAAAAAAATATTCATTTTCCTAAATAAAATTTCATCCATAAAAACTTTCAAAAAAAAATATTTTTTGTTTTCTTTCTTAAAAAAACTACTTTGTTTTGTTTCTTAAAAAAATAATTCGCTTTTCTTTTTTTTTCATTAAAAAATATAGTTCTAGTTTTATTTTTGTTTTATTTCAAAAAATAAAAACTCTAAAAAAAAAATTGAGGACAAAACCTTTTGAAGAAGGAGAGAATATGCAATATCAAAAAAAAAAAAAAAAAAAAACTAGAGTGAATCAAGGTCTTCAATACATAAGTTATTATGAGAATCTCAGCCTCATAACTTCATAAAAAAATCAAGGGTTCTCATTCAATGGCAATGGATAAATTGGTGGCAAGAAGATTAATAATTTGATTTAGCTAATTTTCCTATTTTTGTTTAAATGTAAACCATTTCTTTTATTGTATTTTATTGTAAAGATCACATTGTAAGAGCTATAAAAAGTTCAATTGTTCTATTGTAAATGATATAGAATTTTTGGAACATAAAAGAGATTTCTCTAAAGCTTAGGCTTTGTTTTGTTTGGATCTATGTCCTTTGTGTGGATTCACTAAGGTCTAGATTTGTGATCTTATCACAAAGGCTTTCGCACATTTGAGTGGCGATCTTCAATCCACCATCAACTCCATCTAACCATCCATTGAGAAGCCTTGAGAGCGCCTTCGGCCAGCAAGCTTTTCCCATTCGACCACCGACCATCGTCCATCGACCATCGACCACGGATCAACCAGAGAACGTCTCCGACCAGCTGGGCGACCCAAACAACTATCCACCTCCAATCTTACATCATCATCACTAAATAAAACTGACTTAAAGGACATCCTTTTGGCTTAATACAAAGACCATTAGACCACAGCTTCAAGTATAGTGTGAAGAAGCACTGAGCTACGACATGAGTTACAACAGGAGCTGAGTCAACCAGCGTGTGCAACAGTGACTGAGTCAACGATAGAAGGCGTGAGCTGGAACAAAGAAAGATGGAAGTACTAGGAACACGAAGCTGACAAGGACAGACCTAAAGATGAGTAGCTGAGCTGGACATGAAGATCAGTGAAGATACTCAGAGGATTAGCACCGAAAAGATTTTAGGAAAATATGCTTTTAACAAAGATAAAGAAAAATGGAAATATGCCTAAGAGAGTTTAGGAAATGTGTCAAAAGAAATAAGGCAATTGTACGATGATCTATTAATATAAATAGATCATCTAGGGCATCTGTGCTTGGTGTGCCTTTAGAGAGACAGATTGCTTTTAGCAGAATTTAAGAATTCCTAAGAGAGAATTAGACTTGGTGTTAAGGGTGAATCTAGAAGGCTTTGAGATCTTTGATAGATCGAGAAGCAAGAGAGAGACTAGGTTGTTAAGGTAAAACTTTTGTTTGCTTTGCAATAAACAGTCTTTGAAAAAGAATACCCTTGTGTCACATTATGTATTACGTTGTGTCTCACTTTTTCAATTGGTATCAAAGCGGACACTTGTTGCTCATAAATACAGGTGAGATTCTGCGGAAAGATGGAGAACTACAATGAGCTAATCAATAGCTCTAGAGTAATACTGGATGCGACAAACTATGGTTTTTGGAAAGCAAGAACAAGATCACAAATCAAAGGTATCGCCCCGCTGGCATGGAAGGCAGATGAATCAGGGTGGACAGCTCCGACAATGAAGAATGAAGCAGGAGCCGAGGTACCCAAACCAGAGGAACAATGGACAGAAGTCGAGTTAAAGCTATCAAAATTCAACTCCAGAGCTCTAACTGCAATTCACTGCGGAGTGGCTAAGAAACAATTTGAATTAATCCAAGGATGTGAATTGGCTAAAGAAGCTTGGGATATTCTTCAAATCCACTTCGAAGGAACAGAGAAAGTGCAAAATTCAAGAAAAGATCTGTTGGCAACCAAGTTTGAAGATCTAAAGATGGAAGATGATGAGACGATTTCAGATTTCAGCGCCAAAATCAGCTCGTTAGCTCAGGAAGCATCACTCCTTGGTAAGAAGTATAAAGATAAGAAACTTGTCAAGAAATTTTTAAGGTGCCTTCCACCCAAATACATGCCATACAAAGCAGCTCTAAGTGTACCAGCTAACACTGAGAGTATGAGTTTTGACGAGCTAGTTGGTATGTTACAAGTCCATGAGCTAGAATTGGATGGTACAAAGAAACCCAAAGGCGTGGCACTAATCACTCAAGCAAAATCAAATCAAAAAAGCGAGGGAGAAGATCCTGTAAGCCTTATTGTTCGAAGATTTGATCGTGCTCTAAGAAGGGTAGAACAAGGACAAGGATCGTACAAAAGCACTAAAAGATCAACTGATGGAGAGAAAACCATGAAGAAATCCGAAATGCAATGTCATGAGTGCAAGGGGTTTGGACACTTCAAAAGTGAATGCCCGACTGTCAGAAGACGTGAGATGAAATGCTTTGGGTGCAAAGGAATTGGACACACTCATCTGGAATGTGTAAATGATCAGAAACGGAGACAAGAGAAATCTATGATAGGAGTAAACAATGATGAATCAGATGAGGAAAGTGATGAAGAGGAAGTCAACAACTTTGTAGCATTCCTTGGAATTGCTGAACTTGAAGACAATGAATCTGACTCAGATTCAGAGACAGAAGCGGATCTGGTCAGTAGTTATAAGGAGGTAAGGGATACTCTCATCAAAATTGGACTAGAGAATACTGCACTACTCCAAGAAAAGCAGAGGCTTGAGGCACACATTGAGTCACTTCAAGAAGAACTAGAAACTGAACGGAGGCTAGGCAGAGAAAGTGTCAATTTAATCAAAGAAAAATTGACACTGGCTAAGAAATCAGACGAATTGGAGCAGATGCTAAAGAAAGAAAAAGAGGTAACTAAACAGCTACAATCTGAGTTAGACCAACAGCATCGCAAAATACACATGTTTGCCGGAACAAAACAACTGGATCAAATTCTGAGCTATGGAAGAACGGAATACACAAAGTCTGGACTTGGGTACACAGGACGTTCTGGAGCCACGTTGGGAAAAACTACATTTGTACGTGCAAATTCGACAAATCCAACTCAAGCAGTGTATAACTCATCACCAAGAAACTGCTACTACTGTGGAAAAGAAGGGCATTACAAAGCATACTGCTACAGATTTCAACAAAGGATCCGACAGCTCAAGAAACTAGGAAGATTCAACTGGAACAGAGACAAATATCAAATCTGGGTGAAAAAGGCGGACTTGTATGAAATAGGAAGTAGTACAAGGGATACTTCACAGAAGGAGATACGCTGCAGTATGGCTTTTGTTACTGAGAAATCAGAAGATGGAAATCAATGGTACTTTGACAGTGGATGCTCAAGACATATGACTGGGACAAGAAGTCATCTCAAAGACATCAAGGTGATCAAGTCTGGAAAAGTAACATTTGGTGATGGAGGACAAGGGGCGATACAAGGCAAAGGTAAAACACTTGACTCAGATTTACCTAAACTAATGAATGTTTTTCTTGTGAAGGGTCTTAAGGCAAACCTGATCAGTGTGAGTCAGCTGTGCGACGAAGGATTGATGGTGTGTTTCACAAGCTATGACTGCAAAGCTCTGAATGACACTGGAGATATCATCCTACAAGGGAAAAGATAAGGCAACAACTGTTACATGTGGGAAAACAACTCTAAATGTCTTAGCGCGAAGTGTCTAAGTGCCAAGAATGACATTCATTTATGGCATCAACGACTTGGACACATGAATGAAAGAAACTTGACTACTCTTGTCAAGAATGAGATTGTCCGAGGGATACCTCAACTCCAGGAGGTGAGCAAGACGGTGTGTGAAGCATGCAACAAAGGCAAGCAGGTTAAGGTCCAACACAAGAAAGTACCAGATGTTCAGACCAAGAACAAGTTGGATCTAGTGCATATGGACCTGATGGGACCAATGCAAGTTGAAAGCATAGCTGGTAAACGATATGTGTTTGTTCTAGTGGATGACTTTACTAGGTACGCATGGGTAAGGTTCATTCGAGATAAATCAGATACAGCTGACAGCTTTAGAATCTGGGCACTTCAAATGATCAATGAACAAGGAAGAATTAAGAGGGTTAGAAGTGATCATGGAGGAGAATTTCAGAATGAAACCATGAAAGTATTCTGCGAAGATCATGGTATAGCTCATCAGTTTTCAGCACCAAGAACACCTCAACAGAATGGGGTAGTTGAAAGGAAGAACAGAACCCTTCAAGAAATGGCCAGAGCCATGATTCACGGCAATGATGTACCGCTACGGTTCTGGGCTGAAGCTATCAATACCGCATGCTACATCATTAATCGGGTGTATGTCAGAAGAGGAACAACCATGACACCATACGAGATGTGGAAAGGAAAAACCCCCAATCTGAGCTACTTTCATGTCTTTGGAGGAAAGTGTTATGTATTGAATGACAAAGATCATCTTGGAAAGTTTGACTCAAGGAGCGACGAGGGCATCTTCTTGGGATATTCAGGAACTAGCACAGCTTTCAGAGTATATAACACAAGATCAAGAACAATTGTTGAGTCAGTGAATGTCGTATTTGATGATCTATGTCAAATGAAGGTCCCCGATGATTCATCAGACAGTGACTCAGAACCGGTTGAGCATCAAAAATCTGTGACTGAAGAAAAGATAGATGAAGTAACAACCTCAGAGACTACTCAAGATAAAGAAACAGGATCTCCGGTGAAAATCAAGCTCAGCAGAACTCAGAAAAATCATCATATCTCAAAAGTATTAGGAGACGTAAATGATGAACGAATGACAAGAAAAGTTCATCTGGACTTTAAAGAGATGGTGCGATTCGCTTGTTTTGTCTCAGTCATAGAACCCACAACGCATATCCAAGCCTTGGAAGACGAATTCTGGATTGAAGCAATGGGGCAAGAACTAGAACAGTTTGTGCGTAATGATGTATGGGAACTTGTACCACGACCTGATGGAGTAAACGTGGTGGGAACCAAGTGGATCTTTAAAAACAAGATTGATGAGAATGGAATAGTTGTACGGAACAAAGCACGACTTGTGGCTCAGGGATACTCTCAGATAGAAGGAGTTGATTTTGAGGAAACATTCGCTCCTGTTGCACGACTTGAGTCAATCAGACTATTCCTTGGAATGGTGTGTATCATGAACTTCACTGTATATCAAATGGATGTGAAGAGTGCCTTCTTGAATGGTGTTCTCCAAGAAGAAGTTTATGTAGAACAACCAAAAGGATTCGAAGATGCACACAATCCTGAATATGTGTACAAGTTGAAGAAAGCATTATACGGTCTGAAGCAAGCTCCCAGGGCATGGTATGAGCGACTTACGAGTTTTCTAATAGAGAAAGGATATGCAAGAGGGGGTGTAGACAAAACTCTTTTTGTTCTGGAACAAACAAAAGAGATGATCATAGTCCAGATCTATGTGGACGACATAATCTTCGGAGGCACATCCCAAAAGCTGGTTGATACGTTTGTACAAGACATGACTCAGGAATTCGAAATGAGTATGGTAGGAGAATTGAAATATTTTCTGGGACTGCAAGTTAGTCAGAACAGTGATGGTATATTCATATCTCAAAGCACATATGCCAAAAATTTGTTAAGTCGATTCAAGCTGGACCAATGTAAGGAAGCTAGAACACCAATGAGTACTACAACCAAGCTATCAAGAGATGAGAATGGAGCCGATGTGGATGTAAAGCTTTATAGAGGGATGATTGGAAGCTTATTATATCTTACAGCTAGTAGACCGGATTTGTATCTAAGCGTGGGAATATGTGAACCATCAAGTATGTCAAGGGAACTATCAACCTAGGGATTTGGTACTCAAAAGGATCCAACAAACACCTAGTTGGATACTGTGATGCAGATTGGGCAGGAAGATTGGATGATAGGAAGAGCACGAGTGGAGGATGTTTCTTTCTAGGAAACAATCTAATAGCATGGATGAGCAAAAAGCAGAACTCTGTGTCATTATCTACTGCAGAAGCAGAATATATTGCGATGGGTAGTTGCTGTGCTCAACTTCTCTGGATGAAACAGATGTCAGCTGACTATGGGATTGACTCAGGACCACTCCTTGTTCACTGTGATAACAAGAGTGCTATAAGCATCTCAAAGAATCCAGTTCAACACTCTCGAACAAAGCACATTGATATAAGACACCACTTCATTCGTGAGCTAGTGGAGGAAAAACTGGTAGTGGTTGAATACATAGTTACTGATTTGCAACTGGCTGATTTCTTTACAAAACCACTTGATTTTAACCGATTTATTACTTTAAGAAACTCAATTGGTGTTTGTGAGATGTAAAAGTCTACAGGATTGGCACATGCACTAACTCATGAAGTACCTCAAGTCCTGATTTGATTTGGAGTCAAGAAGTCTAGTGGAAAAGAGCTGCCTGTTGTGCCGTCTTGTCTCATATAAAGTACAGGTTTCTCGAGTGAGGTTCAAAAAGCCAAGAAGAAAGAAAAAGCTAGAAGTTGATCTCCTGAGAAGTCAAGTGATGGAATCAACTCCAAGAAAAAGCTCAGTTACTAAATAAAAAAAAAAATATATATATATATATATATATATGGCAATCTCACTCGAAGGATAAAGGTTGAAAACTACATTGAGACAAGATAAAGGCATAAGAGTGTGAAAGCTAGCCACTGAGAGGATGATGGCCAAATGCAGGAATCATGTGGGCAAGATGTAAAGACTGAGTTATGTGAAGTGTCAGTTCCTGACTCACACATCATAGAACAAAAAAAAAAGGTACAATTTATTTTCCATTAAAAATGCCAGTTGCTTCAGTAGAAATGTAGTCAATTCATCTTCAAGTTCATACCCATAAGTGAACGAATGTAATGTGGATGATCTAATATGATAATGCATGTTGAGAACTAACCAAGTGGTACAGGAAACAAGAAGTGTGGTCTAAGTCGGTACAGTAATAAGAACCGATATCCGAGATTTTGGGCACAAAAAGGGAAAAAGAGATTTGGATTTTAAAATTCAAATATTTGCCCAATAAAATCGCATGCAAAAAGGTAAACTGGATATCTGACACAGATTCTGCTTCAAGAGAGAGAAAGGGAAAAAGGAAATTCACTGCTCTTAAAATCCGACGAAACTTGGCTCCTTCTTCCAAAATCCAAAGTTTTTCTTTGCTTCAATCGATCGAAAACCAACAATGGTGCATGCGACCAGAAGAGGAAAAGTGGGGGCTAGCTCAACTCACCCAGCTCAGGCACCGCCGGAACAGAAACCGCCGCAATTGATTGATGATTCTAGTTCTGATGAGGAGGTACCACCACCCAGAAACCCTAATATTGTGTCTGATCAGATCTTGGGTGCAGACCACCAGACCAGCACGAATTCATTTGCAACAGCTCAAGAGGTAGCAAATACGGAGCCGATTGATGAAGATCTAGCACAAGAGAAGGGAGAGGATGAAGCTGAATCAGGTCGTAGATCTGTACCAGAAGAATAGCCTCCAAAACATCCGTCTGATCCTGAAACAGAAGAAATCAAAACCACAGAGTCACCAAAAGAAGGTAACAAGGAAGGTGATTCTATTCGTGTAGATAACCAAGGAAATCTGGAGGAAATAGGAGAAAAGGAGAAAGATGCAGTCGATGGTCTAGGTGAATTAGCCATGGTTGTAGTAGATCCAGTGAATGTAGTTGAACCAACTGAGACAAACATTCAATCTGAAGAAGTTCCTAAACCTAAGAAGAGGAAAGCTAGAAAGCAGACAGGATCAATGCCGCATGTTAAGAAGGCTCGTGTTGAAGGATCTGAATCACAGAAATTTGTGCAGATGAAGTCCAAAAAGAGCACTGTTGCTAAGAAAAAGAAGCTGAGAAAAAGAGACAGGAAGTTGCAGCTGGTAAACGCAAGGTAGGCTCATCATCTCGCACCAGAGGTAGATCACAGGCCACGGCATCAACAGAAGAGGAAACTATGGAGATTCTGCAACTTGGTTCAGTCAGAATGCCAATCAAAACTTCCATAGATCAACTCTCTGTTCAAACTACACTACAGGACATAGCTGAGGGAATTCAGAACCTGAGTGATGTAGTCTTCCATCTACGGGACAGAATTCAAGGTAAGTTTTCGTTGTTTTTCTCAATGAGAATTGCTTAGATATAAGTTTTTTAACTTGTATGATCTCAAGCAGGGGGAGAAACTGAAGAGGTTGACGAGTCAAATCACGATGAGGAGTCTCCTGCTGCCACATGAGATGATGACTCAGATGAGATGACCTCGAGTGATGCTTAAGTGGAGACTTAGAATTATGGGGGAGTATGGATTTTGGGGGAGTTTCTGTTTGTGGGGGAGTCCTTGTTTTATGTTGTGTTGTGGTTTGATAATCAATTTGGATGATGGATGTATTTTTTTTTCTCTAGAGTTGAACTTATGTTTTGCTTGGTTTATTTTAAACTCATGGGTGTTTAAGAAGTGATATTTTGGCTCATGATGCTTGATCACACAGATTTTTCTGCTTCGGCTATATGCATGTATAAGTTTTCTTAAGAATAGGTATTTGAGAGTCATACAAGCTAAAAAGGGGGAGATTGAAGAAGCACTGAGCTACGACATGAGTTACAACAGGAGCTGAGTCAACCAGCGTGTGCAACAGTGACTGAGTCAACGATAGAAGGCGTGAGCTGGAACAAAGAAAGATGGAAGTACTAGGAACACGAAGCTGACAAGGACAGACCTAAAGATGAGTAGCTGAGCTGGACATGAAGATCAGTGAAGATACTCAGAGGATTAGCACCGAAAAGATTTTAGGAAAATATGCTTTTAACAAAGATAAAGAAAAATGGAAATATGCCTAAGAGAGTTTAGGAAATGTGCCAAAAGAAATAAGGCAATTGTACGATGATCTATTAATATAAATAGATCATCTAGGGCATCTGTGCTTGGTGCGCCTTTAGAGAGAGAGATTGCTTTTAGCAAAAGTTAAGAATTCCTAAGAGAGAATTAGACTTGGTGTTAAGGGTGAATCTAGAAGGCTTTGAGATCTTTGATAGATCGAGAAGCAAGAGAGAGACTAGGTTGTTAAGGTGAAACTTTTGTTTGTTTTGCAATAAACAGTCTTTGAAAAAGAATACCCTTGTGTCACATTCTGTGTTACGTTGTGTCTCACTTTTTCATAGTGAAACGACCGCTTTTGGAAGAAAACATTCCCAATCCGAAGGTCAACTGACTAGCTAATTCAATCAAAACGGATTAGCTCAAAAAGAGCTCAACAACTCTGAAGATTGTGGAGATTGGTAAAGCATATATAACACGAGATATGCGAAAAATAGAGCTCGATCCAAGACTATAAAAAGAGTCCAAAAGCTTTATTTTATGGATCTTTTTTACATACTTTTGTATGTGAATCATCTCTATAAAAATCATGAAAAACATCTCATTCAAAATATCTTATAATATTCTTATCATTTTAATACAAATAATTACGAAATTCAGTTTGTTTAAATAACTTTTTACAGTTTTGTGTGATTTATAAGGAGCTGGCCCATCGATTCTTTTCCTAACTTAATTACAAATTTCTACAATGAATTTATGGATCTACAAATTTCTATTATGACTCTACCAGGTTGAGAAAGTGCAGAGATATAGCTAAAAACCTTGTGGTTTTTTTTTGGTCAACGAAACCTTGTGATTATATCAGCACTCTCTCAACCTGGTCTAGACTATAAGAGACCTCTGTTAACATAAAATATCTGGTTCTCGACAAGTACTGAAAAACTTGAAACATAGAAAAGATAGGAATTCTTTTTTTTTTTTTTTAAGATAGGAATTCTTTGTTAAAGTTAAAACCAAAATATTATTATTAACACTGGACCTCCAAAACCAAAAAGACTTCTGTGGTTATAGAAGTTTGTCTTCCTCGACTCTCTTTTTCTTTCTTTTTTTTTTCTCTCTCCATCGATTTGTTTCCAAGTATTTATTTCGAATCCGACTCCTCTCTTTTTGTTAAATTTCAGATTTGCCGCTAATGTTTCAAATCATATTCGCAGCCCAATTCTTGATTTGGTCTAAATGCTTTTAAATTGGACTAACTAAATGGGCCATATATAACAATAGTAACTAGGCTCAATTAGACTTAACCTCCAAAAAATATTCTGTAATTCGGCTTATTCATATTTCAACAAATAGCTACGGTCTTAATCAATACCTGAAATTTGGAGCTGTGCAATTTCATACACCAATTTGGTATTAATTTGAATTTCATATCCCAACTAAAACAATTAGTCATTTTCATGCTTTGACTAACATAACGTTAGTATGACCCAGGCGGTGTTTAGATGCTCGGTTGCGAAATATTACGTGGTAATTTCTAAGTATTACGTGGTCATTATGTGCTAAAAATGTAAGCTAATTAAAAAAAAGTTAACGAAGAATACAACGTCATTCATTAAAAACAACATCGTTTTGTTTAGTTAACTTGAAAAAAAAATTAATTAGACTGAGCAATGGCAAAGAACATAAAATTGTACCCAAAGAACATAGATACTGCGAGAGAAAGTGGTTCGAGTTGAGGGAAGAATATAATTTCTTTAATTGGGTGTAGAAGAAGACATAACTATAACACAGCTTGCTAAAACCATGGTGGGAATGCTTAAATTGTTCGATAATGAGGCTAGTGTGGTTGAATTTCTTGGACATAAATTAGGTTTAATCAATTTTTGTTGTAGATTGTGCATCAATTTTCTATTTTATTGTTTAGAATGACTAACTTATAGGACTTAGAAACATAATTTGTATAGGTTTTATTCAATGGTTAGGAATATTTTATATAGTACTCCAGGTGTTCGATATAATATTCCACGTGCCGATAATGTGTGGACAAATATAGCGAAAATCAGTCAAATGCAGATATAAAACTTGTGCCATAGGAAAAATGATGAAGATATTAATGGCTTAATAACTTAATTCAGTTGACAAACAAACATATTTTAAAGTTAACGTAAAATGGCATGTTGAAGCTATTATGCTTAACTAAAGTCGGAAAGAATAAATCGCATGTGAGGGGACCACTTCTCTCTCTTTCTTTAGAGAGAGAAATTCTCTATAAAATCTCTCTTCATCCTTCCCTCTTCACCGATTCGATCTTTCAGAGGGAGATTCTATTGATTTGAGGCTCGCGGTTCTTGTTCTCTTTTGGGATTCTCCAGTTCGCCAGATATCATATTAATAGTCTTCGTTTTTCTTCTGATCGAGTCATGTCTTTCGTGCTTTAGTCGATCTCTTTCTCGACTTCCGATCGGTTTCTTTCTTTGGATTTGCATAAGGTACCGGTTTCGCTCTCCGGTCTGCTCCCAGATGAGCTTCTTTCCGATTAATATCAGAATTTTTCCTGATCTCTTTTCCCGGTCTTCTTCTCGTCGTGAAGCCTGGTGTTCTTCTCTCTCCCTCTCGATGGTCTCATGTTCTCGGAGTAATTTCTCTGTCACTATGTCCATCTTCTGGCTTGGGAGTTTAAATGGCCAAATCAATGTGTATTTGGCCGGCGGTGGAGCTTCCCTGTTGTGGCGCTTCCGGTTTGCTGTTTTCTTCTTTTTGCAGGTCTTCTTTGGCGGTGTCTCCTACGGAGAGCTTGATCAGCATCGTGGGTATCTGTTGAAACAAAAAGATGGCGCCAGCGTGTTTCCCGGTGGTTTCTGGAAATCGCCTGAGCAGCGGTTGCATGCCGGCGTTGATCTCCAGTGCACACATGTCCTCCTTTTTCCTTATCTTTTGTATTTGGGATTTAAATTGAGCCATATTTGTTTACTTTTTTGGACCAAAATTGTATTAACCCATGTTGTATATGTGCTTTTTGTGCCTAATGAAAAACCTTAATTGACAAAAAAAAAAAGTTATTATTGCTTTTGACAGCATGTACTAGTTGGTATTTCTAATATATTATGACAAAAAAAAAGTTAACATAAAATGAAATCAGAAATGAAGTTAATTGTTTCGGTTATGTTGGATTATAGTGTTGGGTATGTCTGAGCAGTATGGATATCTAACTCTTACCCAACTCGAGTTACTAGATCCTTATCCTTACTCGATATTAAAATTTTTTTTTCTAACACCTTATATTAATCATTATATAGTATACGGATGGTACAAATATTTTCTTAACGATTGAATAACATAATTGCTAATTATAAGAACATTCGTGTCATCCTTGGCCAACATTGCTAAGTGATGTGCAGCCTGATTTCTTTCTCTATTCACATGCCCGATTGAACAGTGAGGAAGTTTGCTTGTCCAAAATCTTATGTCCTTGAGTAGATTTCCTATTTCCACACTCTTCTTACCTGCATTAAACATATTAATCATCTCCAAGTTATCCCCTTCAAACCAAACATATCTTAATCCCCTTGACCAAATCAATTGTAAGACATATAAGAATGCACTTGCTTCAGCTTGCAATGAAGAGTATCTCGACGGTAAACGTGCGTAACCAGATACTAAATGAGATCCACTATCATCTCGGATGATCCATCCTATTGTTACATTCCTGGTTTGTATATCAAATCCTGCATCAAAGTTACATTTTAACCACCCTGTAGGAGGTGTTTCCCATTGAGTACTTCGATATCCGATTGTAGTATCTGGCTGTTGGCTCTCTAGTGAACATTCAATCCATTTCTGTGTTCCTTGCTGAGCCTTACTTGTTGTATCTCCTGGATCTACAGATTGTTTGTTAAAGATCAAAATATTCCTTGATTTTCATAAAGACCAACAAATCCAAAAAGTCATTATCTTCTGCAATAATCCATATGTTTGATCTTTTGAATGAGCCATTAACATCTTTATATGATCCTCTAACGTACCTTGCATTCCATTGAACATCAGATATCCAGCTCTCCTCCAAACTGCAACTGCATACTGACACTCAAACAAGACATGATTTATATTTTCTTCACATTGGCCACATCTTTGACATATTGGATCAACATTTACTGACCTGGTGTGTAGTCTATCATTTGTTGGAATTGCTCCTGAGATCGATCTCTATAGAAAATGTTTTATCTTTGGGAGGATGTCAAGTTTCCAGATTTCTTTTTTTAACTCCACAGACCCTGGAACTGCTGCTTCAATGTACTCATCATCATAATGAGTAGCAACCCAATACCCAGACTTCACCGTATATTCTGCATCTTTAGTATATGGCCAAATCCAGTCATCTTCATTTGCATGTTGTGATATCTGCATGGTTTGAAGTATCTCAACTTCACCTGGTGGGAAATGTTGTTCTAGTAGATCCATGTTCCATTGTCTTGTCCCTGGGATCCATAAGTCATTAACTGATGATAAAACCGTGCTTTAGTTACCTTGAATCTTCCTTGGTGGCAACACAGGTAGCCAATGATCTTCCCATATATTTGTATCTTGTCCATTACCTACCTGCTTCCTTAAGCCTTTCAAAAGTAAATCTTTTCCAGCTTGAATTGAACGCCATCCATAAGATGGATTTTGTGGACACCTTGACTGAAGAAAACTCAAGGTGTTGTGGTATCTTCCTTTATATATCCTTGACAACAGTGAATCTGGATGTTGCAATATCTTCCATGCCTGTTTAGCCAGCAATGCTAAATTGAAGCTGTGAGTATCCCTAAAACTGAGACCTCCTTCATCCTTTGGAGTAGATAATTTCTTCCAAGCAATCCATGGAATCTTTCTTTTTCCATGGTCATGTCCCCACCAAAATTCAGTAATTGCACTATTAATTTCCTGACAGATTGTTTTTGGTAATAAGAAACAACTCATAGAATAAACAGGTTTTGCCATTAACACTGTTTTGATTAATAATTCTTTACCTGCTGGAGAAAGACATTGGTTATGCCAACCTTCTGTTTGTTTTTTTAACATTATCTACAACATAACCAAACTGCTCCAACTTGTTCCTGCCTATCTGCTCTGGAAGCCCCAAATACTTTCCTGTTCCTCCAACCCTATATATTCCTGTTATTGTATGAATCATGTTTCGTTCCACATCTGTTAGTCTCATTCCAAAAATCAAGGATGATTTATTCAAGTTAACTTTCTGACCTGATATACTCTCATACTGGTGTAGAATCTGAGCCAACTTCTGTGTCTCCTCAATTCCAGCCTTGCAGAAGAATAGTGAATCATCTGCAAACATCAGATGTGTTACTTCAGGACAATTTCTTGCTATTGTAAGTCCATGGATGTGTTTATCTTGTATTGCCTTATGTAACATACATGAGTGAACCTTTGCACATAATAGAAACAAGTAAGGTGATAAACTATCTCCCTGACGGATTCCTCTAGTTGGTAGGATGTGACCATAAGCAACCCCATTAATCAGTACAGAGTATGAAACAGTGTGGACCGTTTCCATCACCCAGCCAACCCAAATCGTATCAAATCCCATTCTCAACATCACCCTTTCCAAAAATAGCCACTCTACCCTATCATAAGCTTTGCTTATGTCTGTGAAGTGCCATATTATGAAATATTTTTGGATAATGAAATATTTTTTAGCAGGTAAAGATATAAGTTGGAAGTTACATGAAATACCCCAAATTCCTAGAATACTTATTTAAATAGTTAAAGTTTTAACTTTTTATATAATTATATAAATATAAATGAAATTATATAATGAATAAAATTTATTTAATACAAATATATAATAATTATTTTATTAGATATACAAGTCTATGTTTTGTTATTATTGTTATTTCTTTAGTTTATTTAATTACAAATTTATATATAAAAACGTTATAAGAATTTGTCTACCCGAAGTCCCGAACTATCCGAAACATTACTCGTAATATTTAGAGTTCGGGTGGTAAACGAATAATAATTTTAACTATCCGATCAACCCTTATCTGATCCTTACCCGTTTATTACCCAGATAGATAATTGATCTTTAATACCCAAAATATCCATACCCAACCCGTACTCATCACTACCTGATTCATACCCACAAACAAACAAGTCTGGTGTTGGGCCTGCCGGCTGTCGACTACAATGTGACGAGGAAGATAATTGAAGATTTTAAGAAGTTGTTCCATGTATTAAAGCTATATTTAAATAAATTATGATCAGAAACTATTAAAAACTGTAGATATTAAAAAAAAAACTACATGCATAAAAGTTTTTAGTCAAGTGGTAAAAAGGCGGATTTGGAATGCTTACACGTTTAAAATTTGATCCACTTACTATAAAACTAAAATACATTATCTTAAACATCGAAATGAATATTAATCAATTATTTTTGGTTCATTGAGTATTTTTGTTTTGCATCAAAATTATCTCTTATTAACTTTGTACGTGAACGATGGTTAATTCAACTAGTCAGGAAGAGTTTTCTAGGGTTACAAGAGAGAGAAAATAATCTTGTGAACACACTCTTAACAAAGGTGTCTGCATGGATGTTACAAGATTTAGAAAAAAACAACTTAAAATAAAAAAAAAGAGGTTCGTAAGAATTTGAATTCATTTAGTTCCACATCCAAAGGAGGCCATTCTTCATCCTTCTTTATAATCCTCACCAACTGTTCGCAATCCGATTCAATAACTATCAAGGGATATTGTAGATGGATCACTTCTTTCATAGCCCATAGAAGACCTTCAAATTTTGCATGGAGAGGAGAGGTTATGTTCGAACATCCACGCTTCCCAGAGTAAATTTTTCAATCATGGATGAGTATGAAGCCCATCCTTGAAATTGATTCCTTGCTTACCCAAGAAGCATTTACTTGATACTTCAATGGTGGGTTCTCTTGTAGTTGTTATGTTCCTTTCCGCTGGTCCTCATCCTCCATCTCTGCTACTAGTACGAATTGAGCCAGTTTCTAAGATTGTGTTTCATGGAAGGCTAGTTGTACCGTGTATTCCGGAGAAACGTCTATTCCATTGAAGATTTTCTCGTTTCAAACTTTTCAGATATATCACATCAGTCATTTCTAAAAACACATCGGGATATTCTATAGACTGAATATTCAAAAACATTTATCTATATATTGCATCTTTCACAAGATTAGTTTATGTTGTACTCCCCCACATGAGATTTACCTTAAATTATATATTTTAAAAAGATAACGAATACTAATGGTGATACATTTTATTATCTACGTTTTTGGATAGCGAAAGTAAATAGGTCAAGGTCAAAGTAAATAAAGCAAAAGTGTAAAGAGAATCGAAGAAAAAGACTCTGCTTTTTGACCCTAAAAAGACACCTATTTAATTTTTAAATTGACCCCAGTTTTTCTTAAAGTTTGGTGAGCATTTAATTTCCAGTCTAGAGTAAACGATTTATAAAAAAGATCGTAACGCGCAAGAAGATAAGCCATACACAATATTCGGTCGATGTTTTCGGGAGAGGAACATATTCTTGTGTGTGTTAAATTGCGAATAAATAACCTTCAGAACATCTCAATACTAATGAAACATTTTAAACAACTGGTTTTAACCAGAACCTAACACAGTATATTGCTGCCATTGTAACCTTCAGAGTTAAAACAAGACTAAATTACAAATAACCTTATGAGCCTTTGTGATGATCACTGATGCTGTTAGTAAGAAAAGCCTCATGGAAGCCCTTTGTTCAAAAAAAAAAAAAAAAAAAAAGAAAAGCCTCATGGGAGGAAAACCAAAATAATACTCCATGTCTCTCTTTTTTTTTGTGCAACTCTCTCATAAAACAAGACTTTTGGTTAAAACAAAGAATTTAAGAAAAACAATGTAAATTATATATATTTGGAAACATCATTTAGCATTTAATGAATAATAGTTTAACCAATCATAAAAAATTGTTGAATATAAATTATCACAAAAATCATTATATTCATTTTTGCATTAAAAAAACTTGAAAAATATATTCTTCTTTTTTTTGCAACACTTGAAAAATGTCTTATAAAATTAAAATAAAAACTTCTTTAAACATCTTAATAAAATATGACAGAGAGGTTGACAAAAAAACAGACAGAGAGAATAATACTTATCATTTAATTAAAGTAAAATGTATCATCTCCCCTGACTAACCGTTAATATCGTTTTGTTTTCTTCTAATGACTTTTACTGTTTTAGGAAGAAAACTAATAAATAGCCTATATTGGGGCAATTAAAGTAATTCAAGAGCACATATTGGGGCATAGTGTTACGTGAAATAGCGAGGATTACGGTAGTAACTGGAGTATATGTGAAAAGACTCGAAAACTATTAAGAAAACAGACTTCCTGGTCTTCTGGTTATTTATCTATTTTGCTTTCCAACATTAGGGACAAAATAAATTTCATATATAAGTTGACCCAAAAAAAAAAAAAAAATTTCATATATGTATATGTGATCCTCGAGGTGTAGTTATATATAACATGTACATATCTTAGCATTCTTTAATTTAGATTTATGTTTTTCCTTTCCTATTATGTTTGCGGTTATTTATTAAAATAATAAGAAGATCCAATTCATCGATTAAACAAAAAAAAGTTAGCTCAGCTAATGTCTAAAGTTATAGAAATAAATAGAAGCAAGATATAACAAATCTAATAACCTAAGTTATCCCGGATCCAGTTTGAATCCTAAAGAATTGAATTTTGGACTTCGATTCTAACTGAAATCCTTATGTATACTCGATTACAAAGCATTGAGTTTATGCCATATGATAGTTTAACCTTACAAACAAATAATATTAGTATTACAGTTAGTGGTTGTGGCAGAATTAGGTATACACGAGAAACCATGATTATATCAGAGAATTATTAAATCACATTAACGATAACTAGCAGTTAAAAATCGTTACATATGAGTACTTGATATCTAACTATATGCATGTCTATTGCCTACTGAAGAGGCTGAGTATTTTTTAATTAAACTTTAGTTGATTGGTCTATATTAGTTATAAATCATCCATGCAGTTTTGTTCATGTCTCCGACCGATCCGTCTCAATGAGACTGTCTCATTTTCGTTGATAAAATAAGTATTCATTAAAGATAACTCTAATTAGAGCTTTTTTTTTATATAAAAAGGGCTTTCTAACTAGAGCTTGCTTATTAAAAAATCTGATTTAATACAAGACTACTTTTGTATAATATAAAATACGAGTCTATCTTTAACATTATTAATGATTGAAGGTCTCTAAACTAAGTCATTATTTGAAAGACAAGGGTAATTATGATAATTATCAGTTACAATAAATTAATTATATATCGGTTAAGGAAATTATTCATGTAGGAATATTAAAATGGTGACCAACTCGTATAATTGTGACACTCTCGTTACTTGAAAGTTTGTAGTCATTGATAAATCCAAATCTCAATAAGTATACATCACATATCATTAGTCAATAATCTCCTCATCTTTCTTCTAATCAGGCCCTTTCTAGCTCATTTTATAATTGTTCAAATGTACTAACAAGGAAAGATGAGTTTTGTGGTAAATATACTGTGGATTTGGTGAAACATTTAATTAGAGTGACAATAACAAAAAAAAAATGTCCAGCAATGCTACATTTGAAGAATATAGCATCAAAATTTCCCCAAAACAACATGTCGTAAACTTTAAGTTTAGTAAAAAAAAAAAAATTAAAAATACAAACCGTAAGTTTGTGGTATTACAAAATTGCTAAAACTGGTGATAATTTGGAAAAAAAAAACATTAATGTAGTATTTCTCAGAATTAACCAATGGAAATGTATAGAATAAAAAATAAATGTGTGATGATCAAATGGTAACATTAATATATTGGTTTTTTGTATTTTAATTTTAAATTCTCTTTGACACAATAATTTACTTTAAATCAAAATAATAAATATTAACTTTAGATATCGGTAGAGATTTTTTTTTTTGTTCGAACTAAGCTTGATTAAAGAAAGAGTTTGGACCTTCAAGAGGTCGATACAACGAGACTACAAAGCGCAGCCTTAGCTAGGGAATCCGCTTCCACATTACAAGAACGACTAACATAATGAAAGGAGATGGAGACAAAAGAAGAGCTTAAGACATAAATGTCATGAAGAATGCATTTAAGATCCTTAGTAGTTCCTTTTGAGGTGATGATGGAGACAAGACTCTGCGAATCCGAGAACACGTTCAAGGATGCGATTCTTGATTCAAGCGCCGAAGAGAGCGATGCCTTCATCGCAAGGGCTTCCGCTACAATTGCGGAAGAGATGAAACGTCTAGAGGCTGAGAAAGATTGGGCATGACCCGTGCTAAAGTCGAACACTATCCAGCCAAAACCTGCCACACAATCAGAAGACTTCCAAACAGCATCAACATACAAACTAGAAGCAGCAGAGATAGGTGGAGGTCGAGGAGTCAGATTACGCGAAGGAAGTGGCTTTACTGAGGCGTCACAAGCGAACATCCACTCCTTAGCGTCTTTTATAGCCTTCAGCATCACTTCCCTTTCATTGAACCTTCGGTTCTCAAAGATTAATAAGTTTCTTGCTTTCCATAGATTCCATAACACCCAAGGAAAGAGGAGAGTTGATGATAAACCCGTAGGCGGGAGGTTGGTGAGCTTCGATCCGAGGATGTAAAGAGAGAGGAGGTCAGTGGCGGTAGAAGGCATCGGGACCGTGGTGGTGGGAGCGATTTGCCAAATTGCGGCTGCAAAGGGGCAGTGCAAGAAGATGTGCAGGCTATCTTCAACCGCGTTGCAATGACGGCAAGCTACGTTATCATTTAGACCCCGAATTGCTAAGGCTTGGCCCACCGGGAGAGCATTGGCTGCTGCACTCCAAAGGAAGTTCTTAAGCTTTGGGGTGGTTTGGATGGACCAAATATTCTTTTGCCACGGGAGGGAAGAGATAGCCGCGGATGGGCCAGCAGATCTTATGGCATTATAGCCAGATTTCGAGGTGAAACTTCCTGACTTGTCAAGTAACCATATATAGGAATCACTTGTCTTGTTCGAGCTTGTGATGATTTTCCTTATCTTCGCCTCATACTGAGGAATAATAGACCGTATAGCTGAGGGAATCCAATCGTTTGTAACTGGATCCAGGAGCCTATTCACGGTAAGAGAGTCATGATCCTCCGGAGGAGGACCAAAAGCGCCGGTGGGAGTGTCAAGGGACAACCATTTTTCCTCCCAAATCTTTGTATTCCGGCCATCCCCGATGAAACGGCCCAAGCCTTAAGTTAGAACATCACGACCAGCCATTATTCCGCGCCAACCGTGGGAAGAAGTGGCCGGCAAGGGGGCTGTCAAGAACGACATGTTGTGACAATATTTCCCTAGAAGCAACCTAGCCAAAAGGGAATCAGGATTTTGGAGGATCCTCCAACTGATTTTGGCGAGGAGCGAGTCATTGAAGGCTTCTATTTCTCTGAAACCAAGGCCTCCCGCAAATTTGGGTTGAGATAGTCTATTCTAAGAGACCCACGCCATTCTTCTTTTGCCGGGTTTATTGTCCCACCAAAACCAGGTGAGTAGGGACTAAATCTGTTTGCAGAAAGACGCGGGGAGTTTGAAGCACGACATAGCATGTGTAGGCATAGCCGCAAGCACTGACTGGAGGAGGAATTGCTTGCCCACCGGAGAGAGATGATTGGACGTCCAGCTATGGGACTTTTGCCGAATCTTATCCAAGATGGCTGAAATCGGTAGAGATTATGGACCGAAAATATGAAATTCTCAAGATCTTGCCAAAAAAAAAAAAGCAAAGATTAGAATAGAAGTATAGAACAATAGGGACTTACTTTTCACGACTCCTATGGGCATGCTATTGCAAATTTGGTTGTTGGCTTACTTAAGATATATTGGACCCACTTGTATCTTTACTTCTTCTTTTTTTACCTTTGGCTAATTATTACTCCCTCTGTTTCAAAATATAAGTAGTTTTGCCTAAAAGCACGCATATTAAGAAATGTATTTTTCCTTTAAAAAGTATCATTAAAAAAATAATTAAAAACAATTTAATCAATTATAAAAGAAACAATAAAATGCTATTGGTCACACAGTTTTTAATAAAGCTAAAAGTTATCTTGAGATATGAAAACACCTTATAATATGAAACAAAACAAAAACACTAAAACTACTTATATTTTGAAACAGAGGGAGTATTTCTTATCTAAACATCATCATATTACCTACGATTCTCATGCAATAGCTATCCATATGTGTCTACTAATTAACAAATGGCTTAACCAAGTTATGTAAACTAATTAAGGATATTAAATATATTTTCTTTTCTCTTTTTTGTTTCCAAAAGAATATTACTCTAATTTAGTACATAACAACAGGGATGGACAAACAATCTGTAATGCTTTATTCGATTGGGCTCGTTTCAATTGTCTTGATGACTTTTATGATATAGAGAAGATTAACTAAGTACGAATACATGCAGCATTTTCGATATTTATGTACAACTATGTTTTGTTTATATATATTTGTCTGGCAATTTTCTAAGGTATTTGATATTTAAATATCCCCGGCCCCCTTCAAATTATAATCTTAAAATAAAGAATAACAAATTTAAAGATGCAAACTAAAACCGAATCTAACATTTCCAACACAATATGCAACAACATGCAAAGGAAAATCTAAAACAAATATTTTAGTACAAGAGTGGGTACTAAACCCGTCTCAACCGCAAAGACTTCAAATCTAAAGCCTGTTAAAAACGGGATGAGAACTCGAACGTTTAGGCTTAGTATTCGTATGTTCTATTTTTTACTGTCTTTTAATAGTGATATAATATATGGTTACTAATGGGTATGCCAAAATTATGTTTGGTTAAAAATAATAACATCTAGTTTTTAGGATAGGGATGATGAAAATGTAGAGAAATGGATAGAGTTATAAGAAAACCGGCAACATGATGAATAAACTACTATCTTTTCTTACATTGCTTCACTTTCTCTCTCTCTGTTCCATTGGATTCCATGAATTTTCGGCGTTAATCTCGTGCCTTACCCACTCTTGTTCCTACATATGCTAGCTACTTTTACATTTACTCATGCATATAACCGACAAATTAATCAATTTACTATATTACGCAATAAATCAACTAATGAAGATTTAAACCTTAAAATAATTTAGCAAAAGATTTTAAACAATGCAGATTATTTTTTGTCAACAAAATATGAACCTACACCTAAAATAATTGGATCATCCGTGGTAACTCAGAATAAATATGGAAAAATATACAACAGTTGAATACAAACACTTTCTACTATCCTATCCGTTTTTATATTCTTTACATGTCAGCTCCAAGAAAATTTGAAGGTGTTAAAGAACTTATTTTTCGAATTTCTCAATACAAATTGCAAAAGCAAGTCATTTTGTTGATTCAGACATCTCTTCATAAGCTCGAAACAATATCACAAAACAATTTTTTCTTGTTAGAAAAATCTCATACATTATAAAATCTAAATTAATGTCAAATTTTTGTTGTTTTCATCGTTACATTTACGTACGTCTCATCATAGTATATTAGTATATGTCATCTTTACTCCTAAAACATATCATTTTTTTCATTAATTGATTTATGTAACATCAGTGTCCATTATAAATTAATGTAGATTTATTTTAATCATCCACTGAACTGTTTTGATTTGTTATGCCTGTTCGGCCTCATTTGATTATCCACTGAACAATGGAGAACTAAACCAGCCGAGCCGAGGTGACCATTTTGTGTTCAGATGAACAAGCCATGCAATAACCACAAGTTAATTACGGGTGGGTTGGTAGATTGACAAGCGTTCTTAATTAATTTATAATAAGGATAGCTCACCTGACCAAACGTTCAATCGGTTTAATTATCTAATTTTCATTGCATTTTTCGACCATTTGAACATATTGTGTCAACATATAGAAAGAACGAAAGTTATAATGACTTCGTACTCTTTTGGCTAATATTAGGACCAATACTTGGAATGTGAATAATACGATAATGGATAGAAAAGCAATGGATGAAGAATGTTTGAAACATGCATGTATCTAACTAAGATCGTATCATAGCTTGAATACTCCTAGTGTCCCCTCGGGTGGTATCATATGGAGACATATTCATTTTCCTTTTGATTTTTATCATCATGAATATTTTAAAGCCAGCCAATAAGTTCTTACTCTTAAGACTCATATTAGTTAATCCTAACCTTATGCCCCCTCTTACTAATCTTATAAACAATAAATTATAGTTTTGTCCCATAGTTGTTATATCATCATTCATCATTTTCATTACAAATTAAAATACGTAACATGTTACAATACTATTATTCTGTTAACTACCATCCACTGATCTAATTATCCACGGAGAGACTCTTCAAATCAACCAACAACACGTTGATTTTTATTTTTTTCAAAATTTAGAAAAACACAATTATCAATTCCAGTATATATCGGGCGTATCCACTCCTTATATCTTTTTATTTTTTTCTTTGCACTTTTGTGGTTTTTAAAAATTTATTATAATTTGTTTTTTTGTCTGATTTTTTGTGTTAGAAAAACGAAAATATCCACATCCATTTTTTTTTTAAATATTTTGTTTCTTTTTTTTTCTTTTTTTTCCTTCTTGTTCTCTTTCTTACTATATTTTATTTTTATTTTTCATTTTTTTTTACGATGGATAGCATGGTGAAGATAAGATTCTCGGCCATATAAACCGCCAGAATAGAGATATAATCGGTCGATGTACCGAAATTCAAAAAAAAAATCAAAGTTAATACATAAGTTTCGAGTGGACAATCTAGACTAGGTGTCCACAATATCGACTATTCGTGGACAGTACTATGATCATATTACATGCCAGACGCTTCTCGTGGATAGAAGGTAACCAATGAAAATGTTGCTTTTGAATGGATAGTAGGCTCAACAAACCTTGTGTCCACGGATTCACAATCATATGAACTCTTGAACCATGTACATTATTCGCTAAAAACAAATTTTTATGATTCCTAGCCACACAAATAAATATCACACGTTAAATGATTTTATGGATATGGTGGACAATATCGGCTATTCATAGACACTACCACGATCTCCTCACATACTAGGCAAGTATGATGGACAGAAGAGCAAAAGTTCACAAGATCGTGAAAAATATATTTGGTAAACACAATTTTAAAAGCTCAAGTGGACGATGTCGATTATTCGTGGCACTACCATGATTATATCACATGTTAAACGTTTCAGATGGACAATAAGTGATCAAAAGTTCACATTATTGTGATCCGTGGAAACAAAGTATGTTGGGTTTACTATTCATCCAAAAACAACATTTTACGAGTACTGTTCATCCGCGAGACACTGTTCATCCGTAGAATTTTAAAATATATATATAGAAATCGTAGTTTGAGACTTGTCATTACTCCATAGAGTTATTTTGACAGTGAGTATAATACAATATTTTTAACACACAAAAAATAAAATAAAAATACAAAATTGCAACAGATTTTTAAAAGATATAACTCTGCTATTATTTTTTGAAAAATATACATTGGCGCAATATTCTTAGTATATATCTCAATCAATATAGACATATTAACTACTACTACAGATTTTATTTTGTATCATGTATACCCTGGTTTCCTGAAGGAAGCTGTAAATTCTGATATCCATTATTGAAATTTTTGGTAGTCAGAAAAAAAAAAAAATCACTTACTTTCAAAAAGTATATTTTACCACAAATAGAACAGATTTTTCTTTTCTTTTTGTCATTATAATAAGAAGTATAAGATGATTTAGTTATACAAATCAATGTTCTTGTTCGAGCAGTTATGCTATTTATCTGTCAAATATTGTTTGTAGACCATATTTTCTCAAATCATAATATACTTATGTTCTTTTTTTTTAGTCTACAAACGTTTGATTAGATGGCTCAATGGGCTTACAGAGTTACATGATTACAGGCTAAAAAGTACAATAAAAAACAAGCTAAATGGGCTTCGAAGGCCCAACTAAGATGAACTGACTTCTCATTGCGCGGATGAACACGAGTCTTCTACGTGTCACCGCTAACACCACGCGTCATAAAAGGAAGCACATCGTCATGCAGCTCGCCGGCGGAAAGGTCCGGTCACCGGTTTAGCTTCGATCGTTTTAGCAAGTAGATCCTGCCGATCTGCCGTCTACCTCAATAAGCAAGGAACACCGCATTAGAATAAAACGCTTCCATCTACACCAACGACCACCGTTATCTTGCGCTTGATTTCCAGATTCCTAGCTCGGAATCATCACGGAAGAGGAGGATCCGCCAGACCGTTCAAACTCGATCAGGCATCGAACCATACTGGCCAAAGCGCACGGTAGGAAGAGGGAAGAAAAGAAGGAGCCGTCGGGACCTTGACAAAAGATGCACCGTGGAGGAAGATCGATCGATCCAAATGAAATTGAGAAACCAAGCAAAACTCGATTAAAAGTACATGAAATACAAAATAGAATCGTGCTTGGAAAAAGTCCGACAAGAAGGTCGGAAACAAAACCCGTTACAAAAACGGGAAAGCCGAGTCCGGCTGTAGCCGAGTCCGGCTGTAGCCGGAATTTATTGGCGGCCGAACCGCATCAGACCGGCATGACGCCAGAGTATAATACAAAAACCAAAAGTATTTAACAGCCGACCACCGGCAAAGCGCCGGTGGCCGGAATTGAGCTGGAAATCGCTTCTTTAAGACCTTTTAGAAAGAGGTTAGAGAAGAAAGAGAAAAGGATTTAGGATCTGCTTTTTGTAAAAATAATATACTTATGTTCTAACCCACAAATTTTTGCTTCTATATTATTTACATGTAGAAAGTAAAATTTATACATCAGGATAAATAAAAATATATACTTATTTTAACGTGCGGAGTTCAAGTGCCAATTTTTATATATAGAGAACATTAAATAAGATTGCCGTATACTTAACAGAAATGTCATTAATTTTTAGATATTTTTCATTCAAATCACAAGCTCAAAAGTACTTGAAAAAAATATCACATCAAAGATCATACAGTTATACGTGTATGTTATACTCTTTACTCCAATTAGCCCTACAAGAAATGTAGTTGACAAAAACAATAACCTACAGTGCACAAAATGACAAACAATGTATATACTATCATATATCATGTGACACAAGTACACCACATAATTATATTTTGTATTTTGGGAAACAAACATAATGATGCGTTGTTTTTCATGAATAATCAGTATATACACAATGTATACGCAAAGGCACATTTAATTATATGTTCCCCCATTCAACCAAATTCATACATTTATAATTTCCTCTCCTTGTCCTCTTTTCTATAAATATGTGTCGTTCCTTCGAGCTTGTCTCATTCACAAAAAAGAAAGTGCAGAGAAAGATAGAGAGAGAAGAAGAAGATATCTAGAGAATCTGAGATAGAAAGAGAATGGGTTCTAAGGGAGACAATGTTGCTGTATGTAACATGAAGCTCGAGAGACTTCTCAGCATGAAAGGTGGCAAAGGACAAGACAGCTATGCTAATAACTCTCAAGCTCAGGTCTCTACTTCTTTATTATTTCTAATTATTTCCATTAAGAAAACTTATAATTATTCGATTCTTTTTATCTCAAAGTAATTAAATCGGAAATTTAACAAGGGATTATGTTTGAAGCAAGGGGTGCTCAAAGATTATTTGAATATTTTTCAAACTAAAAATAC
Source organism: Orychophragmus violaceus (assembly GCA_030180135.1). NCBI lineage: Eukaryota > Viridiplantae > Streptophyta > Magnoliopsida > Brassicales > Brassicaceae > Orychophragmus > Orychophragmus violaceus. The sequence continues at coordinate 22,298,810 of CM058238.1, forward strand.
AAGGTTTATTTCTATTTGAACTCGGTTAAGGTTTATTTCCAAATCAAGTTGATTGATTTAGCTTTTGTTTGTATCTTTTTAAGTCGGATTGGACACCATTGATTTACGTTAAATTACGTAAAAATGCGTTATAATTTTGACACAAATTGTCGACGTGCATGGAAATGTATATTTTACTAAATCACGAGAGGAAAAAAAAAAGATATCGATAATTATATTTAGAGCCCTTATATTAATTTCCTTAAATTTTAAAAATAAAAATAAAAATAATAATATATGCAGGCAATGCATGCACGGTCTATGCTTCACCTATTAGAAGAAACACTTGACAACGTTCACCTTAACTCCTCCGCCAGCCCTTCACCGTTCACGGCGGTTGATCTCGGTTGCTCCTCCGGCGCAAATACCGTACACATAATCGATTTCATCGTCAAACACATCTCTAAGCGTTTTGATTCCGCCGGGATCGACCCACCGGAGTTTACAGCTTTCTTCTCCGATCTCCCAAGCAACGATTTCAACACTCTTTTTCAGCTTCTTCCACCACTTGTCTCTAACTCTTGCATGGAGGAGTGCCTTGCTGCCGACGGAAATCGCTCCTACTTCGTCGCTGGTGTTCCCGGATCGTTTTACCGGAGACTTTTCCCTGCAAGAACAATTGACTTTTTCCACTCTGCCTTTTCTTTGCATTGGCTCTCACAGGTATACCTCACTTTATTTACATGTGGCATGGTCCGGTCCGTATAGTCGTTTAATCTTTAACGGTTCGATTATCTTTTTCTATTCTAACCTTTAATTATCTTATCGAAGTTTGAAATATGGTTGGATGTTAATCAGACGTTTAGACAACGTTTAGCGGTTGTTAACTTGTGATTTTTGTTTATTTATGGATTAATATCCATTTAAAAAAAAAAAGAATTGTGATTAATCTGAGAAATGAGGAACATGGTAGGTGCCGGAGAGCGTGACGGATAGGCGATCAGCCGCATACAATAGAGGGAGGGTGTTCATACATGGCGCCGGAGAGAAGATGGCCACGGCGTACAAACGGCAATTTCAGGCGGACTTGGCGGAGTTTTTGAGGGCACGAGCGGCGGAGGTTAAGAGAGGTGGAGCCATGTTCCTCGTTTGTCTCGGTCGTACATCTGTAGACCCCACCGATCAGGGTGGTGCCGGTCTACTCTTCGGCACTCATTTTCAGGACGCTTGGGACGACCTTGTACGCGAGGTACGACCTTTAATTAATTGAACTATTTCCCCACATTAATTAATCTCACAAATCTAAGTTATCAACCTCGAGCTTATACTACCCTTTTGACTTATATGAATAAACGCTAAATGAGGAAATTAGAAAATATAGTACTCCCTCCGTTTCACAAAGATACAATTTTTAGAGTTTTCACATATATTAAGAAAACAATTAATACTTAATCATAAATGCATCGATTTTTGTTACTCTACAGTTTCCAATATCTGTAAACCAATAGTAATTTAATAAATTTAATTAATCTTCTTAAAATTTTCAAAATATCATCATTAATTAATAAAGTGTGCATAGAAAAGCTAAAAAATATATCTTTGTGAAACAATTTTTTTTTTTAAAACATGCATCTTTGTGAAACGGAGGGAGTATATAGCAACACCTAAACATACTATATTAAACCCTCAGTCGTAAAATCATCAAACCTAGCTATTATACAGTTTTGTATATATGATCTAATGATCAAATATTATCTACGTACAAGTTTCTTGAAATTCAGATTTTGACACAATATATATATATATATATATATATATTTAAACTAATTATCAAACATAGGATACTAGTTTATAATTAAACAAGTTTCTTGAAACGTTAACCTTTGATCGAAGAAATTAAGTAATTAACAAAATTGATTTTTTTTCGTGTGTGTACGTAAAATCGATACACAACGAAACAGAGGCATACGATGGTGGTGGCTTTAAGACCACGTTAGTACACTCTCATCACTCCTTTTAAACTTAACAATATCATTCTTACCCGTCCGATTGTCCTCTCAGCGACCCTAGATGAATCTTAACCATCCATTGCGACGTTCATGTTTATGCAGTCGCCAAAATATCGACATCATGATCTTGTCGAGACAAACAGGCCATATTAATTATTGGACGACGACGTACGATGAAAAGAAAAGACATACAAAAAGATTCAACAAGATTTGTTACGTTGCTTTCTAACATAATTATTATCATCCGTTAAATCATATAGCCACTACCAAAAAGTGAACTTCACATGTGTTAAGTGATTAATATAAACCTATAAATTCACATATAAAAGTTAGTGTATCCCTTTATAATTATTAGCATATTTTGATGATGAATATATAGTAGTACAGTATATAAAAAATCACATTTCGAAAATTTTAATTTCATTATTAGCAAACATTAAAAGTGTTGTTTTAACGTTTCACATGACTGAAAAATAATTTTAATATAAAAATGAAACGTTATTAATCTAAGTATTATTTTGCGTTTTATGATTTATTTATTAAAACTCTATTGAGTTAAAATGTTTTGCTAAGTCATTACTCGGCTATTCCATTATCCCACTACCTATCCGGACATACCAGTTAACCTATGTGTTCAATCAAATCGACATAAATATGTCCACTGACAATAAGTATAATAAATTAAACGTTCTGATCTTATCAATGTTTTTCAGTTCCATTTTTTTTACAGTATCATAAAAAAAAGAGAATTGACGTTGATGTTTTAAAAAATCATTGATGTTAGGGTTTGGTAGCAGCAGAGAAGCGCGACGGATTCAATATTCCGGTGTACGCGCCAAGCCTGCAAGATTTCAAGGAAGTAGTTGAAGCGGACGGCTCCTTCGCCATTGAAAAGCTTGTAGTTTACAAAGGAGGGAGTCCGCTTGTGGTGAGCGAGCCAGACGATGCATCCGAGGTCGGTCATGCTTTTGCAAGTAGTTGTCAGAGTGTGGCCGGAGTACTCGTTGAAGCTCACATCGGGGAAGAGTTAAGCAACGAGTTGTTCTCAAGAGTTGAACGCCGAGCCACTAGCCATGCTAAAGATGTCTTGGTGAATTTGCAGTTCTTCCATATCGTCGCTTCTTTATCTTTTACTTAGTACCGAATAAAATGAAAAGGACTGATTAAAGAAACGTCATTCGTGTGCTTGTTTTAACTTCCATTTTCCTAGGGCCTTTTTCTGTATTTCTTCGCTTATTTGTCATGGGTTTTTATCATGTAAACTAAAATAGTTAGATGAACTATTTGTTCTAAAAAATATTTATAAAAAGGAAGTCTTTGTTCCATTCTATGTCGGGTTCCTAACCAATTCACTCTTCAGAAGTAAAAATAAATTATCACAATTTCTGTTAACCATTACATATTCTTAGAGCAAGTCCATTGGGGTATCTTAAGTGGATATGAGCTCAGTTTCTTATGCAAATTGTAATTAAAATAAATGAGAAAGAAAGTAATTGTTTAGGATCGATCCTTAGTTAAGAGTTTTAAGACACGGTCTCTTAGCCACGTGTCAGTCCCCTATTGGGTTTTTTTTTTTTTTGGTAATGTTCTGTCTAATTTTCCCTTTTGTTTTATCCCGATTCAGAGAAAGAGAGAGAGGCGATTGGGATTTCTGGGCTCACCTTGATTCGATTCCCTTTGGTTGTTCATCGATTTAGGGGTTCAATTTTTGGTTGTTCATCAATTCGATCTCCAGATTTGTCGGCTCACCTTGATTCGATTTAACATCCTTCGATCTCGCCTCACCTTGATTCGATCTCACGCATGCAACAGCATCGAAGTTCATAGATCTTCACGAGCTTCATGGTTTTGTGAATCCGTGTTTGAAGGTAACATTTAGCTTCTGGAAATTAATTTATTTTCGTATTTCGTTAACAGACCCTTCTTTTCGTAATTTATATCCGCAATAGCTTCTGCTGATTTGAATTTCCGAGTATTGCTGCTTTATTTAGTAGGAGGCATATATGATTGGTGTTATTCAGGATTTCCGACGATTTGGTGGACCTTGAGGTGAAATTTTTGAGTAATAGTATTCGTAGGAAGCTTTTCTCATTTAGGTTTGTGGATTAATGGTTGAAGAGGAAAGCTTTTTTGTGAAGATGAGATTGTTGGAGATTGCAAGTCACCTCATTCGTATTCACGGGTTTACTTGATTCATACAAGAGTTTTGGTTGTTTTAGTCTGACAAGGTTTTATTAAGTGGGTTTTGCAATTGGAGCTTAGAGATGGATGAAGAGGCTACTTCTTGGATTAGGAGGACAAAATTTTCTCAAACTGTTTCTTATCGTCTGAATTCTTCAAAGTTAGCCTCTCTCCCTTTTAAAGCCAACCAAGAGAAGATTTCTCAACTCAAAACAAGACCCCAGACATCATCACCTTCTTCATCGGATCCAAAGTTAGTTTCAAGTAGCTCACACCCGACCTCCCAGGATTCCACTAGTTTGCAAGCTGGTGTTTATGCTGTTGATTCGGAGATACAGAGAAACCCTGTAACGAATAAACAGAGGTCTGTTTCTCCCTCACCTCAGATGGCTCTTCCTGATGTGTTTAAGGAAGCTAGGTCTGAGCGTAAGAGATTTTCTACTCCACATCCAAGAAGAATGGATTCAGAAAAGGGAATGAAGCCCAAGTTATCCCATAAAAACTCATTTGAAAGAAGGTCATTCAACTTGCGGTCACCATCAGGTCCTATCAGAGATATAGGCTCACTGAGAATTCAAGAGAGGGGGAAGAGCAAGAAGGACACAGGATGGTCTAAGCTTTTTGATAATGGTGGTCGTAGAGTGAGTGCTGTGGAAACTGCTGAAAACTCCATTCATTTCTTGTTTAAAAAAAATTGACAAACATGTCATCATCTTCAACAAATAATGTTTGAAATCAAAAAAAAAAATTTAAGAACCCCAACTTAGGTTCACCAATGGAGAAGTAAAACCAACAAAGGTTCTTAACTATGTAATAATAACCAAAATATTATTAAAATAATGTTAAGAACTCCAAAGTGAGTTTCACCAATGTAGATGCTCTTATATCACTATAACAAAAAGCTTCTTTATATTTCAGAGACCAAAAAGGCAAAAACTCGAACGACATACAAGCGCATGCATTAGGTCTACTATCCATTCAGTGTTGGAGAGAGAGAGAGAGAAAGAGAGAGAGAGAGAGAGAGAGAGAGAGAGAGAGAGGCATGGTCTATAAACACTACAAGAAAACACGCATTACCGATGGAGGAAATTGACAGATATCCGTCGTAAATGACCTTCTTCGATGGATTTCCTACCAAAAAGATTCGTCAGTTCTATTTCGTCGAAAAATATATCCGTCGGTAATTACCGACAGATTATCAACGAATCATCGATGGATAAATAACCGACGGATTTTCGATGATATTCCGATGAAAGATAACTGACGGTTTACCGATGGTCTGTCACCGACCGTTTTCCGAAGGAGGTAAACCGACCGATTACCGAAGAAAAAAACCGACGGTCTTCCGAGGAAGATTTACTGACGGATTACCGATGGCAGTTAACCGACGATTTAGCGACAGATTATCGACGGTGTTTACCGATATTTTCCGACGGATGACCAATGGATGATAAAAAAAATTTTAAACTACAATTTTTTTCCTAAAATTATAAAACTATTTATTAATTTCAGATTTACAAAAATATAATAAAAACAAAAAAATTACAAATTTTAAAATATTAAATTATTCATATTCATGTCTAGATGCCGTCTCCGTCTCCGTCTCTGTTCCAATCCCATTCCCGTCTCTGTTCCAGTCTCGTTCTCTTCCCCGTCTATGTTCTAGTCCCGTTCTCTTCCCCGAAACTCGAATCGCCGTTAGCCGCCACGGTGTTGCAATACAAAATTGTCTCTACAAACAATAATGAAATATTATTAAGAATTAAAATACAAAATTCTATGATTTTTTTTTTATGAAAATGTAATTCTACAATCTATTATTAATTTAATAATTAAAAAAAATTAATTTCATAATATTATAGGAAAATGCTTTATAAATTTTATTTATTAATCAAAAACATTTTAAAAATTAACTACTAGATTTTAAAATTTTGAAATTTCTAAAAACAATTAAAAAGTGTTTTTGATTATGAAAAACGTTTTAAATCGTTTTAAAATCCTTTTTAAACAAAATTAATTTCATAATATCATAAGAAAATGCTTTTTAAATGTTTTATTAATCAAAAACGTTTTAAAAATTAACTACTAGATTTTAAAATTTTTGAAAATTTTAAAAACAATTAAAAACTTTTTTAAAAGTGTTAAAAAGTTTTTAAAATGTTTCTGATAATTAAAAACGTTTTAAATCAGTTTAAATTCTTTTTAAACAAAATTAATTTCATAGTATTATAAGAAAATTCTTTTTAAATGTTTATTAATCAAAAACCTTTTAAAAATTAACTACTAGATTTTTTTAAAAAAATGAATTTTTTTTTAAAAAAATTAAAAAGTTTTTTAAAATATTTTTGATTATTAAAAACGTTTTAAATCGTTTTAAAATCCTTTTTAAACAAAAATTGAAAATTGAAAATATTTTTAAGAAATTAACATGATATGAAATAATCAATATATCATCCTAATCACTAAATTCCACCTTATACCACCTAAAACTATGTATGAATAATACATGCAAAATTACACACTAATCTAACCACTTAAATATCGACTGGAACAAAAATTAATCGGTTTGAAAGCAAACTTACATGAAGATAAAGGATGTGACAGCCGGATTTCTCATGTCACAGCCAGATTTGGAGGAAAAGGTAGAGAAAAGGTGGAGGAAGTGTGGAGAGAGAGGAGTTGCAGAGACATGAGGAAGAAGAAGATGCTCTCCGACTTCATATTTCTAGATTACCGACGGTTTTTCGTAGGAAAGTTCATTTACTGTCGGTTTTCCGTCAGAAATTTTGGCGATCAAATTATTAAGCGAATTTTTTGGCGGTTTCTCAAAAAATTTGGAAAAAATTGGCGGTATAATTACCGACGAAAAACCGTCGGTTTTAAATATATGTGAATGGGTTGGGTTAGGCAGGAATCGAACCTTGGTCTTTTGAACGGGTACAAATCCTCGAAACCGTTCTGCTAAATCGTTCTAATTGTTTAGTTAATAAAAAGTAATGTTTATATCTAGATACAGTTATTTATTATTCTAAAAAAAAAACCAACACACATTCTTTATTAATATGTTCACTATTTAAAAAGATTACATAGTTATTTTGTAATTATGAATAAGTTGATCGGTCATCATTCGGCGAAGCGTTTCCGAACCAATCTCCGATGTCCGTCTCTTCCCACAGGTCGATCATGCGGTTCCATTCTGCTACTGGCATCCATGACGGTCTTTCTTCTCCTCTTACCAGAGCAGTTTCACCCGCCGCATTTTGGTTTGGAAAACAAGCCTAGCGATCTGGTGGAATTCCCGCCAAACCGTGAAGATTATATCGGGACTAAAATTGAAATAGACCTGAAATTTAAGAAGTAAACAAATATTAATTAGAATTTGAAATAGTTTAAAACACATTTCGCAAGTGAAAATTGTAACTTACCAAGAAATCCTCGAACCATAACGCTTTAAGGTTATCAGGGACATTGTAGTATGCAAGATAACCCCCAGAAAAACGAGCCTCTATTATGTCGCTAATGACGGACGGAATGACAGCATTGTAACCGAACCAAATGGTCCAGTTTTGGCGGTTCGGATCAAACCCGGTTGGGTTATTTTCCGAATAAACCAAGAACGGGTTGAAGGGGCCAAAAAAACAAAATCCATTTCGGGTTTTTTGTACAGAGAATGTTTGATGAGACGATGCAAAACATAGAAACAACCGTATCCTATTTATACAAAAATTTCCTAAGGAAAAATCGACGGAATTCCGTCAGTTTATAAATTAATTCTCGAAAATACATTTACCGAAACGTTGCATGGGGAAGAGAATGGTGTTAATTCGGATTTTTACCGTTTAATGAAGTTTAACAACGGATTTTCGACGATATACCGTCGAAAATCTGTTGTTAAATAAATAATAAAAACCCAAGTTCCGCTAGGCTCGAACCTGGGTCCTTTAGCATATCTCTTAGGGTCGTTATCCATTAGGCTATGTATGTAAGTTGTTATTAATCTCCCATAAATTATAAATATTGCTTTATATTTAAAATTACTGGAAATTTTCCGACGGAATTTCCATAAAAAAACGTTGCAAATTAGCGACGGAATTCCGAGGGTTTAAGGTTTATTTTGGGTATGTTTTTGCGATCTTACATATTCTGCATTTATATGATACATTAAATATATCAATTGTTGGAATGCCGTCAAATTGATTATATAAAATTTATGAACCGTAAATTCAATTACAATCCAATAGATCTATTACTAAACACCAATGTATGTTAAGAAATGTTTCGTCTAACATGTTTGATTTTTTAAAAATTGTAAAAAATATTTTATTTGATACTCTGAGGGATGATGTCTAATACTGAACATCCTTACAAATTTTCCTCGGAACTCTTTTGATGATCTGTTTTCATTTTTTATACCTTAAACCTTATTTTGTCGAATATCCGCTGGTGTTCCGTCGGAAATTGCACCGTTTTTTTCCCTTCGGATTTCCATCTAAAATTAAAAAATGTTATTTCATTGGATATCGAACACGAGACCGTCAACCGATGGATAACCAACGGAAACTTTATCCGTCTAGGAAATTTTCAGAATTTTCGACGGTTTTCGAATCCATCAAAAATTTGCGACGATACATCGTCGAAAAACCTCTCGTCGAAAATCCGTCGGTTTGTCGTCGATAATTTTTTTTTTTTTTTTGAAAAAAGGCTTTCTATTTAAATTGCAAGTTACCATTACATCTATGACATTTCTGTCATACAGTTTGTGAGAAGTACTAGAGAGAGCATGAGTAGAGAACACTAGTTTTCAAAAGATAACAAGTACTTAAAAGTCATGGTGAATTTCTATTTGAAAAGTCCACCACCCCCACGCCCTCTTCTGCCACCTTTGCCACGTCCATGGACCGTTATCCATTGTTCTTGGATCTTTTGGGATGGTTTTAGAGGTCTACCCACACGAGATTTTGGGCATGAATCCTCTTCTTCCACATATTCTGTCCCCATCATTTGTCGTCGATAATTTCCGACGAATTTTATGCTGGTCAGTTTTCTTGTAGTGAAATTAGACGTTATGGTCTATACAAAATATACGTCCTAGACATCTCCTTTTTCTTCATAATATAACTAAGTGAAGAATTACAAAGAACTAGTTCATAGTTAAGTCTACGAGCGTGTCCCTTCAACTACAAAGAACCAAAATTATCATTATCATCCAACGATGATAATCAGTAGTACGTCTTGTACTCAATATATTTCCTGGCGCAATAATCAAACAAGCTCCCATCAAAACACCTCCTTATCGCTTCTTTAGATAGGAACCCTTCGTCGTCACTGGCCAATACATACAATGCTCCCCATTCCACCTTGCTCGCTAACCTACACACCAATATATACATTAATTTCTTCAGAAACCAAAATTGGTTAACTATAAAGGAATCAGAACCACATTTGATCATTATATACCAGCCAAAAAAGTCAAAGGCATCGCGGTTTCCTTCAGTCATATCCCATAGTTCTCCAAGACTCAACTTGTCTGGTATGGTCCTCGCGTATTTGCTAAACATAAACTCAAGATTCGCTGGTGTATACCTTTACAATCACACACACACATAAAGCAAAAGCTTGGGACGTATACCGTGTTATATACATAATATATGCTGCAGTTATGCTTTACCTTCCCTCATTGTCATATGTTTTAGAATCGCTTCCATGTTTTGCTTTGTGAATGTTGTGTATATATATAGGGAAGAACGGAGACGGTAACCACCCCTATTAATTATAATAGTAAAAGAACATACCTATCATAAACGGATCGGTAAGGTAAATAAAATCAAACCTATATATATATATATATGTATATATATATATATATATATATATATATATATATATATATATATATATATATATGTCCACCTTACCGGGAGAGTAGCATAGCTAAGAGCTAAGTGGATAGCAGCAGCCAAGATAAGCGACGCAAGTAAACTAAAACCGAGTAACCGAAATCCTGGTGGAATCCAAAACATGGAATGTCATATCTCTTTATAGAGATTGCGCAAGTTTTATTAAACTTGCATATGTTTAAATATTCGTTCTAATTAAGATTATTAAAATATACGCATTAAAAAAACTATAAAACGTTTATTTTGAATTGAGCCGCTGTTAGGGTGTTCCAAATTACACATTTTAGAAGGTATCGTTTGTAAATAGTACTGAAGCATCTGTTTACCAGAGAAGGTTTCGGAGGGATAAATGATGCCATTATCATCCAAATCGAAAAAAGACACATGCTGCTGAAGAACACTAAGGCCATTATGCCTATGATCCGGTGTTCCTTGCGGGTGCTCCATATCCGGTACTTGTAATGCTCTTGGCAAATCTAATTCATCAAAATTTATTATGTACCTTACAAGACACGCATCATGAATAACTACCGAGTTTATAAGGAGAAGTACATGGTTTAGGAAGTGTGTCATCCAAGTCACCACGAACACGCCGGTGATAAGTCACGGGAGCGTAAGGAGCCACAGTCTTCATTGCATCTCTCTCCATTATCTCCATTGTCGTCATCTCTCTCTCTCTCTGTCTTTCTATGTTCAGCTAGGGAAGGAATATGGAAATTTAGGAGGAATATGAGACCAAAACATTTCCATGCTCCGTGGCGGACATGCACGCACGACAATGCCACAATTTGCCATCTCTCCTAATTTCATACTCCACATGAGTCAATGACATTTGTCACTTTAAAATGGACATAAAAACCAAACCCGGCTGGGAGAAATAGACAAATCATCAGGGACCGCCTGAAGTGGTGGGCTCTCTTCCCTCTCCAATAGCTTTCGTTATGTCAGCCGCCGTCCAAGTTGCATACTTATGTTTCGGCTCAAATCTCTCAATGAGAACCCAAAAAAAGTATCACCACCTAACAAAGCTAGCGAGGGAAATAGTTCTCAAGGTATCCTCAATTTTGATAGGTTTTAGCTATCTAAACTTCTGTAAATAATCGATTTGAACTGAAATCTGAGAAATAGAGCTGATCTTTATTGAAATTGAAAGAAATAAAGCTTGAAGTGCAAATCGGATTACAATCTCATAGCGATGTAATCCTCTTTGCCGATCTCATCACGATCGTGGGATTCAGACTCATCACGTCCAGAATCAACAACATTCAAGCATAAAGATCCAAATGAATACTCAACAGTATTTAAATCAGCTCAGAGTTTTAGCAACGAAATAGCAACATGCTTTTAGCAACGAAATAGCAACAACAGTCAAACCCTCTGTGTTGACTAGAGTGTTTGACTTGATTTAATCTGGTTCAGCTTCTTCATCAACGGTCGAACCCGCCACCAACTCTTTAGCTCCAACATTCTTCTTCCTCTTCCTGTAGAATGTTTGATGGAACCTATCAATACTTCCCCCTTTAAAATCAAGCTTGCCCTCAAGCTTGAAATAAGGAAAAAGCTTCACAAACTCCTTGGTTGTCATCCACGAGTTTTCCAAGTCTGATTTACCCAACCATTTTACCAGCACTTCAACTGCCCCAGTAGGAGATGATCGTTTCTCTAAAACATCCTTCGGCTCTCGTTCAACAGTTACCGGATCCAAGCAAGCTTCTGGGAGCTGTTGACTCAATACGTGATCACCCAAAGCCTTCTTCAGCTGTGATATATGAAAGACCGGATGGATGCGAGATTCTTGTGGAAGAGCCAAGCGATAAACAGTCTGTCCTAGACGTTCTAGTACACGGTAAGGACCAAAGAATTTCGCAGCTAACTTTGCACAGAAACGGCGAGCCACAGATTGTTGCCGGTATGGTCGCAGTTTAAGATACACCATATCCCCGATGGCAAACTCAACATCACGCCTGTGCTTATCCGCCTGAGCTTTCATCATATCTTGCGCCTTCAATAAATTCTGTTTCAGATGGATCAACACCTCGTCACGTTCAACCAACGCCTTCTCCAGTTCAAAATTAGCCGTGGAGCCTCGCTCAAACCGAATAATCTGTGGAGGATCTCTGCCATATACCACCCGAAATGGCGTAGTCTTCAGCGAAGTGTGAAAGGACGAGTTATACCACAATTCAGCCCATGACAAGTATTGATACCATGTCCGCGGATGAGAAGAAGCGAAACAGCGAAGGTATGTTTCTAAGCAACGATTAAGAACTTCGGTCTGACCATCTGTCTGTGGATGGTAGGCTGTGCTATACTTCAATTGTGTTCCTGCTTGCTTAAATGCTTCACTCCAAAAGGAGCTTAAGAAGGTGCTATCTCTGTCCGTAACAATGCTTCGAGGAAAACCATGTAGACGGACCACTTCTGCCACAAACTGTTTTGCAACATCCAAAGATGTAAATGGATGTTTCAAGCCCATAAAATGAGCATATTTGCTCAGTCTGTCCACCACAACTAACACCACATTTACTCCATTCGAAGTAGGAAGTCCAACAATGAAATCCATGCTAATATCTTCCCAAACCTGATTAGGAATCGGCAGTGGTTGCAAGAGACCCGCCGGAGAGAGAGTAGAATGTTTGTGGGTTTGGCAAATAGCACACTCGGTCACATACTTTTGAATCCGCTGATGCATACCCTCCCAATGAAATGAAAGCTGAACTCGTTTTAAAGTCTTTAAAACACCGGAATGCCCACCGCCTCTGCTATCATGACATTCAATGAGGATTAAAGGAATGAAAGCCGATGTTTTAGGAATCACCAACCTGCTTTTATACCACAAACGTCCCTGAACTATATGATACTTCAACACTGACGGCTGCTTTGCTTCTACCAAACGAATCAGTTGTTGTATGTCTGTATCCTCGTCAATCTCTTTATACAATTCCTCCCACTGAAGAACAGAAGGCACTGTTAGAGCCAACAACAAAGCAGATATCGACATACTCCTGGACAACCCGTCAGCAGCCTTGTTCTCACATCCTGGCTTATACGTTATATCAAAATCAAAACCCAACAGCTTCGTCAACCACTTTTGGTACTCCATATTCACTTCTTTCTGTTCCAATAAGTATTTGAGACTTCTTTGATCCGTATGAACCAAAAACTTCCTGCCAATAAGATAATGCTTCCATTTACGCACAGCCAAAACTATTGCCATCAATTCTCGTTCGTATGCCGGTTTTAATTGCTCTCTCGTCGTCAGAGCATGGCTAAAGAACGCAATAGGATTCTTTTCCTGCATAAGCACCGCCCCTACACCAAAACCAGATGCATCCGATTCAATAGTAAAGACCTTATCAAAATCAGGGAGTGCCAATACAGGAGCTCGACTCATTGCTGTCTTCAAATTATCAAAGGACTGTTGAGCCTCTCTACTCCAACAGAATTGATCCTTCTTTAATAAACTGGTTAGAGGACGTGCCAGCAAACCGTAATTCTTAACGAACCTGCGGTAGTATCCAGTAAGCCCGAGAAAACCACGCAACTGTTTAACATTCGAGGGAGTTGGCCAGGCAGTCATAGCTTCAGTTTTCCGCACATCAGTAGCAACACCCTTAGCTGAAATGATATGACCCAAATAATCAACTTGAAACACACCAAACGAACACTTCTTTTGATTAGCAAATAGCTGCTGATCTCGTAAAACTGCAAACACTGCTCGCAAATGTTCCAGATGCAATGCCATGGTCCGACTGTAGATCAAGATATCATCGAAAAAAACCAAGACAAACTGGCGCATAAAAGGCTTGAAGATCTTATTCATCAAAGCTTGGAACGTAGCTGGAGCGTTTGTCAAGCCAAATGGCATTACCAGAAACTCATAATGCCCTTCAATTGTCCGGAATGCTGTCTTTGGAATGTCTTCTTCTACCATACGAATCTGATGATACCCGGAACATAAGTCAATCTTTGAGAAAACCGTCGCACCATGTAATTCATCTAGTAACTGGTCTATGACCAGAATCGGGTACTTATCCGGTATCGTAGAGCGGTTTAATGCCCTGTAGTCGACACAGAAACGATAAGAATTGTCCTTCTTCTTTACCAACAAAACAGGGCTGGAAAATGGACTTGTTGTAGGATTATTTGTGTGTTCATGGTTCAATTAACAGATTGCAACCTAGCACATATAACTCAGATCTAGGTTCTTGCAGAACGAATCATAAAAACCAAACCTGATCATTACCTTTCAGATTGCAGCGGATAGATGGATGGTAATGATGAGATCAGCTAGAACAGATCAGATGCCTGTTCCTCCTTCAGTATCCACACTCTTACAAGCCGGGATGGTTGCTAGACCAAAGCAATGGATTGATCAGAGAGAGAAGAGAGACGGCTCAGGTTTTAGGTCGCAGACTGTTACTGTCGAAATTATAAGACGACTCCTATAAATATCGACTCTGTCATAAACCTAAACCGATATCTCGGTTTCGCAACTGTGTCGACCGACACATACACTTGTGTCGATCGATACAAGTCATTTATCTCGATATGGGCCCAAGTGATTAAACTAACGGCCCAACTCTCTGCATAAATACAGTAAATGCCTTGCATCTTACCGTATTCATTCCATGTTAACTTTCCCGTTAGCTATGGTGTGTGACCCTTTGGGATCATACAATACTGGTAATAAGTCCTAAACTTATAGATCAAGAGCGGACTCTAGCAAGTCATCATGATCACCCAGTATTTATGACTTATGTCTGATCTCGACACTTATCATACTTTCTAGAGATAGTACGGTAGATTTCAGGACATTCCCAACAATCTCCCACTTGTACTGGAATTCTACAAAGGACATTCCCAACAATCTTCCGATTGTACTGGAATCCTACATTCCCTAGTCCTTTTGTCTTAATATCTCGATCTGGCATAAGGCAAGATGCGTGTCATCCTTATATAGCCAGACCATGTTTATCGGACCAGATTTGATACTGACAATGCAAACGACTTGGGCAAGTCCGTTTGGGAATGGCCATTCTCTTACCAGCTATCAAATCTCCGATTGGCCTAGAGATATTACCTCCGTTAAACGGCAGGGACAAATCCCGTCTTGTTCCATCACTATGAACTACACACTTCATAATACACCCAACCAAGGTCCGTATAGCTCCCAGTTACGAAACAACGTTAGACAATGATCAAAGCGCATTACTCCATGTGCAGCCACATGCATGCGAACTCAGGTCTAAGGACTATACTCTATAGTCGTATATGAGAACTTCTTATGACACATATATTAATATCTTGCAGAGTTCTCATCAGCGGGCCATGTCCGGTCATATGCTCCCCTACATATACCTATGTGTCGACTTTGATGCCGCGCATCTATGACCCCTCGAAACCTGGTCATAAGTCTCAACACAATCTAGTCTCAACAGGTTGTTGTTGATCCAATTTCAACAACCTTCGACTATGGACACTATAATTTATGTCACTTCGTTAAATATGGGGTTTCAGGATCAAGTCTACTCATGTACTTCGATGGCCCATATATAATGACATGAATCATTTTGGAACGATTATTTATATCACAGTTAAAATAATCCAGAAATCATTAGATTTCATCAACATAAAATATTATGTTTACATGAACCATTCAAAATAACTAAGTAAAGCCCTTTACAAACTCCCACTGAAATTAAGACTACATCTTAATTTCACTCATCCTACAGCTACAGTCCGCGACTCGTGCTTAGGCATAAGGAGTGGCTTCGTTAATAGATTAGCAACGTTCTCATTCGATGAAACTTGCTTATCTACTTAAGACCTCTGTCATTTATCTCACGGAATAGGTTATACCTATCCTCAAGGTGTTTGGACCCTCTGATGTGCAGCTAGTCTCAACTACGCTGTGAATCACATCTAGTTCAGTGATGAACTCTTCTATCCAAACAACCTCTTTCGCTGCTTCTCAAGCTGCGAAATGTTCAGCTTAAGTCATGGAGTCAGCTACAGTGCCTTGCACCGCCAGATAGACACAAGATATAGCCGGACTGTGACCAGGAATTATCTTTGTCTATTGGAAAATTGCCTTTCAGACTCTATCGACTTGTAGCACCTCACTTTCTCCGTAAATCAAGAACTTATCCTAAGTATTCCTCAAATACTTCAGAATATTCTTTACGGCAATCCAGTGATTCTTTGCTGGATTTGACTGGTCTTTACTTGTCTTGCTTAACATTAAAGCAACATCAAAACAAGTACATGTCATGGCATACATGATAGATCCAATTGCCGTCGCATATGGAATCCTATCCATGCATTCAAGCTCAGCAGATATCGCAGGACACTGTATCTTGCTTAATGAATTGCCATGTGGCATTGGCATAAAACCCTTCTTGGATTGCTGATTACGTGTAGGACTTTATCAATTCAAGAATTCTGACTTTGTCCTACCAGCTCTTTTGGATCTCTATCTTTAGATCCAAAATCCAAGAACTACGTGGCTTTACCCATGTCAATCATACAACAACTTCCAAGCCAGTCCTTTACCGACTGCAGCATTGGAACGTTATTTCCGAGAATCAGTATGTCATTGACATACACTTTGAGAAATGCAACATCGCTCCCACTTATCTATTAGTATACGCACAGTTCCACTTCGTTCCTGTACAAGTCAAAACTTTGACTACCTCAACAGAACGATGGATCCAACTCCGATACGTTTGCTTCCATCCATAAATGGATCAATGAAGCTAACTTACATACAGTAATTTTTCGGAGTCCGGGCTCACTTTCGCTTCTTTGAATTTCGCAGGTTCGTCGCTTTCAATGATCATCATATCATGCGAACTTTCAATGATCATCAGGTTCAACTAATGACGAGAAATCCCTCTCGGATTAGTAACTGATTCATTCAGATCTGCGAATTTCAGGCTTTACAGGTGTAGATTCTACAGAAATCTGTAAATCCATATGTTGCTCTCCCTCAACAGGTTGAGCAGCCTCCTGTATTTCTCGAATTTCTTCGAGTTATACTTTTACTCCCACTGTTCTTCTTGGAAAGTAACTTCCCTTCTTAGAAAACAGATTGGACGTAAAAGTAACAAGCCTTGGTTTCCCTAGGACAACCAGCGAAGTAGCACAACTACAAATACTCAGTAAAGACGAATTTGGATCGATTCCAATCCACATTTACGTGGTGTCTTTCAACTGATATTGGTGGAACTATTTCAGCGTAAACTTAGATATTTCTAGAGCGTCATTCTTAGAGAATGTCATGGAAGATTCGTGTGACTCATCTTTAATCATTTCTAATAAGATCTGATTCATTCTCACAGAAACACCTCTAGGTTTTCAGGAGAAATGAGCTGTGAAACGACTTCACACTCATTCAGATGATCACACAATCAATAACTTAAGTATTCTCACTCGTGATCTAATCCAGAGTCTTAATACTTTTGTCATTCAGATTCTATACTTCATTCTGGAACTCTTTCGACCATGTCAAAGAATTCCGACTTGTGTCTCATCAAATGAACACAGTCACACTCACTGAAATAATCAGTAGAGACAATGAAGTACAGGAAATTTTCTCTGGCATTACTGCTCATCGGACCACATACATCTGTATGTTCAATCTCCAATAAGTCTTTGGGCCTTTCTCTAGCTCGGCTAAGATGGGCCTTTTGTCTTTTGGTCTAGTAAGCAGAATTCAAGTCTCATAAGATATCCATTCAAATGAGCCCAAAAGTCCATAACTATGGGGTTTCTGAATTTGACTTACTCTCTTTGACCAAAACATTTATGCCAAGAAAAATCAGGTTTAATTCATCAGATTTAAACCAATTGCAGTATTTATGTTACATTTTAGGCACTCTTTGGTTTAATACATAAAACCCATTCCTTGAATAGGGTGCTACAATTAACATTTCATTAAGATCAAAAGAACAAAACTTGTCTTTTATCAAAACGAAAAACGTTCAAATTCTTACAAGAAAATGAAAGACAACTCTGCTTAAAGCAGGTACGTTGTAGCAATTACTCAATAAAACCAAGCCTCAAAGGCATCTACAAGTGAAAACCCTATGGCTGAAGCAGCATCCATAGCTCCTTCCAGACATGCAGTTCCACTTGTCCTTCCTTCAACGTTCTACTGTTGCTCAGACTCTGCATATTATAACAAATATCAGTGCCACAACCAGTATCCAATACCTATAAGGTATAACTTGAAGTAATAACATGAATACCTGAGGGAGTAGTCTCATACATCAACTTTAACTCCTCATAATCTTCCATGAATTTAATGCAATCTCTTTTCCAATGCCCAGTCTCTTTACAGTAGCAGCACTTACCAACGTAAGAGGTATCTGACTCGGGCTCAGAAGACACACGCTTGCCATGATTCAAAATCTGGACAACTTTGTCTTCACCCTTGTCAGCATTAGGTTTAGTAAACCTACCCTTCTCATTCATGAGATTGTACAGGGTACTCTTCACGTTTGGCTCAACTGTCTTGAGCATATCATGCAGTTCAGTCAACGTCTTCGTTAAGCCTTTCTTGATATAGTTCCTTACGAACTTATCATAGCTTGACGGCAGTGACTGCAGAATGATCTCAGTTGCCAATTCCTGGCTAACTGGATAATCCAGTTTCCTCAGGTTATCAATGTAACCCATCATTTTACTGATATGAGGACTTACTGGATGATCCATCGGTAGCTTGCAGCTAGTGAGAGATTTAACCAACTGGTATCTCTCCACTCTAACCTGCTCCTGAAATTTCAATTTCAGGCTGCTGATCATCTCTATTGGCGACTCCATGTTCTCATATTTCTTCCGCAACTCTGAGTCCATGGTAGCCAATATCAGACCACGCACATCTACCGCATCATTATAATGCTTATTCCAAGCATTATATACTGCATGACTGGCTTTGGATCCGATCCTCTCGGGGAGAGCTTTCTCAAGGACATAGTCCTTTCTCTCATGCCTGAGAACTAGTCTCAGGTTCCGCGACCAAGTCAAGAAATTTGATCCGTTCAGTTTGTCCATCTCAAGG
Source organism: Orychophragmus violaceus (assembly GCA_030180135.1). Lineage (NCBI taxonomy): Eukaryota > Viridiplantae > Streptophyta > Magnoliopsida > Brassicales > Brassicaceae > Orychophragmus > Orychophragmus violaceus. The sequence continues at coordinate 22,317,940 of CM058238.1, forward strand.
ACATACCGGATCGAGAAAGTGTTTTGATTGTTTGTGCTTGTCATAGCTGAAATTTAGAGATAAATAGAGTTTTAGTTATTAAGTTCATAAAAGAGTAATCTTAACAACTTATAAGAAAACTCGCATTGCATTCAAAATTTCTTTGTTCAACCTCATAAGAATGCAATGATTCCGAGACCCATGTTCAGCTAATTCCAAAGTGGGCCACTGGCCGTCACCCAGAATTAGCTTTACTTGGTAAGCATACACACAGCTAGTTATAACCAATAACTCTCGATTGTGAATTGGACCCGAGGCCCAAATTCACCAGATGTCTCAAGGCCCGGGACTCCCGATGGCCCAGTCAAGGAAACCAATCTCTTACAGCCAAATAATCACTAAAATCTGGGACTCCCAATGAAATTAGTGACTATATACTACTTTACTTACGCGAAAACAGATACCTCACACTGTAAGCCATATCTGTAATCAAGTAAGCGTTAAGTAGCTGACAAGATTGGAAAGACATCCAAGCTTGATATTGTTTTTGAGGATTTTTAAGTTTTATTTCCAAAAATAGAAGATTACTATTTTGGGAAACTTACTTATTTTAGAAACTTTCTAAATTTAGAAACATACTAAAAATAGAAATTTCTAATTTAAATATTTCATTAAATATTTTGGGTTGGGTCACAAATTATAGGCCCAATTCTTGGCCCAAGACCATAGAATTCCAGCTGGCCCAATAATTTGACATAACCGATCCGGTTTATTAATTCTGGTCCAAGACCAAATTAACTATCAAAACCATCGGTTATTTACTAAACCAGACCAGCTCTAAATTATTTGGTCCAACCAAATCAAACTTAGACCAGCCTTCGGTTTAGGTTAAATTCAATTTTATGAATTTCAATCCGGTTTAACCAGAAATTAAATAATACCAAGTATTAAATAATTTCCAGTAAACCGCGATTCGGGTTAACCGCTTGAACCACCAATTAAATTGGATCGGTTCAGTTAAGTCCAAAACCGGGAAGAAACACCTTGTGTTTTAGCCAATTTTGACCTAACTTGCGGTTCTTGCTAAAGTAGACAATGAACCACAATCGGATTGATCGGTTCATTGTCTCGGTTTAGGGAAAGATGAACCACGAAGCTCGGCTGAACCGATTGGCTACTCGCGGATCATCTGCATCGCCTTCGTATCGATCGATATGAGTCTTTCATGTCGATCGATACCAGCGAATATCAGCTCGGGTCAATCGGGTCATCAGGACCGCGAGATGTCAATCGGATCGATCTATATCGACCGATACCTCGCTCCCTCGTCGATCGACACGGGCGACCAGATCGCACACCAATGGCTATCAATCGGATTGATGCGATCTAATTCTTAGGTTTTCATGTTTTCTGATCAAATTTCTTAACCAAATTCGATTTTAAACAGTAAGAACAACCTAAATCAGATTCATAAAGCAAAAACCAATAACCTGGCTCTGATACCACTGTAGGATTATTTGTGTGTTCATGGTTCAATTAACAGATTGCAACCTAGCACATATAACTCAGATCTAGGTTCTTGCAGAACGAATCATAAAAACCAAACCTGATCATTACCTTTCAGATTGCAGCGGATAGATGGATGGTAATGATGAGATCAGCTAGAACAGATCAGATGCATGTTCCTCCTTCAGTATCCACACTCTTACAAGCCGGGATGGTTGCTAGACCAAAGCAATGGATTGATCAGAGAGAGAAGAGAGACGGCTCAGGTTTTAGGTCGCAGACTGTTACTGTCGAAATTATAAGACGACTCCTATAAATATCGACTCTGTCATAAACCTAAACCGATATCTCGGTTTCGCAACTGTGTCGACCGACACATACACTTGTGTCGATCGATACAAGTCATTTATCTCGATATGGGCCCAAGTGATTAAACTAACGGCCCAACTCTCTGCATAAATACAGTAAATGCCTTGCATCTTACCGTATTCATTCCATGTTAACTTTCCCGTTAGCTATGGTGTGTGACCCTTTGGGATCATACAATACTGGTAATAAGTCCTAAACTTATAGATCAAGAGCGGACTCTAGCAAGTCATCATGATCACCCAGTATTTATGACTTATGTCTGATCTCGACACTTATCATACTTTCTAGAGATAGTACGGTAGATTTCAGGACATTCCCAACACTTGTACTAGCCCTGATTATACATGCCGTTAACATCTCACTAACCATTTGTTCCATGACCAGTTTGGTAGCATGAGGGTAACGATAAGGACGTACTGACACTGCTGAAACTCCAGCAATCAGCTTAATGGCGTGTTCCTGTCCTCGAAATGGTGGCAGTGATGTTGGTAAAGCAAATATGTCTTGGAACTCCGATAATAATGTCGTAAGTTCCAAACAATTCTCTGGTTTCGCTGATGTTACGCCAGCACTCATACACACCACTTCTCTTCGTGTGACATGAGGGCCGTATATTGGTGTCAATGACTTGAACGACAACTTTTGACAATGTAACGATGGATCTCCACACAAAGTCACTCGGTTGCCTTTATAGGTAAATGCAAGTTCCTGCTTCTTCCAATCAACTTCGCATTTACCTAAGGTTTCAAGCCATTGAACGCCAAGGATAACATCAACGCTTCCCAGTTCTAGAGAAATGAAGTCCGATGTGAAATCAGTATGATTTAGTTGGAAGATGACATCACGGCACACGCCAAAGGCAGTAACCTTGACGCCATTTCCCAACAACACATCTAGGTTGCTTTCATCCGAAATCTTTAATTGCAACCTCTTCACAACTTTAGGAGAGATAAAGTTGTGAGATGCTCCACTATCGAGCATGACTATCACTTCTCTTCGATTAATCCTTCCCTTGAGCTTAGTAGTCTTTGGTGAGGTAATGCCCAAGAAAGAATTAAACGATAATGTACACAACTCTTGACTGAATTCTTGTAAATTTTCTTCACAATCATCCACTGTTGAGTTGAGTACTTCCATGTCCAAGCCGTTTATAACCGTTAACACCCTCAGTGCCTTGTTTGGACAATCATGTGACTTAGACCATGGAGCTTTGCATTTGAAACAAAGTTTGTCCCGACGCATCGCATCAAGCTCAACATCTGTATACTTTTGCCTCGGACGCAGCGCCTGTTGTTGTGTATTCACAGTGTCTTTAGTTGTCACAGTTTCAACTTTAGATCGATCCCAACGAACACGGTTTTGATTGTAAGTGTTTCTACTCTGTCCTCCCAACTTAGTTCCACCATCACGCGTCTGATTAGAGACAGAGTCTCCAACCACCTTGCAAAATGAACTTGATTCCATCCGCAATACCGCTGAAATGAAACCCGATAAACCCACTAGATCTTTCATTCGTATCACCTCTTTCATCTCATTACTTAAACCGTTGTAAAAGATACGCTCAAGATGTTTGTCTTCCAAACCAGTCACCTGAGCTGACAAGTCTTCGAACTCAGAAATATAATCTGCCACAGAACCTGTTTGTTTGATAGAGAACAAGCGTGTATCTGGTTCCTCATCAATAGATTCAGAAAACCTTAAGAACAATTTCTGTTTGAAATCCATCCAACTGCGAAAGCCACCACGCTTCATAACCCAAGCAAACCAACGTTTCACTTTGCCATCGACTGTCAATGCTACTAACTCAAGCTTATCTTCTTCACGAAACCTGCCTACAGCAAAGAAATGTTCTATATCCGCAATCCATTCAGTCAAATGAGTTCCATCACAGCTAGGCATTTCAATCTTCTTTAGCATACTATTGCGAGTTGCTAAATTCAAAGAATTAGCTCGATAACCTAATTGATCATCTTCCCAGTGTTGTTCCGAGTGCCACGGAGGTACCTGATAATGGCGTTCTCTTGTTCGTGGCGGAGACGATGAATTTTCATCCCGATTCTCATCTATCGGTCGTTTTCCTAAGATCTTCAGTACCGATTTCAATTGTTCTGCCATATCCAAACAACTTTGCTTCGTCTCCTCGCAATCTCTCTTCGTCTCAGCCATCTGTTTCATCACAAATTGATAACCACGATCTATCTTCGCTACTTCCGATTGAAATGAGAACTCGGCTTTTTCTTCCTCCTCCAATCTTCGCCGGACCGTCGGTGACATGATCATAGCCATCGCGTAAGAGATCGACCAGTTTCACCGCACCAATGATAGGTTTTAGCTATCTAAACTTCTGTAAACAATCGATTTGAACTGAAATCTGAGAAATAGAGCTGATCTTTATTGAAATTGAAAGAAATAAAGCTTGAAGTGCAAATCGGATTACAATCTCATAACGATGTAATCCTCTTTGCCGATCTCATCACGATCGTGGGATTCAGACTCATCACGTCCAGAATCAACAACATTCAAGCATAAAGATCCAAATGAATACTCAACAATATTTAAATCAGCTCAGAGTTTTAGCAACGAAATAGCAACATGCTTTTAGCAACGAAATAGCAACAACAGTCAAACCCTCTATGTTGACTAGAGTGTTTGACTTGATTTAATCTGGTTCAGCTTCTTCATCAACGGTCGAACCCGCCACCAACTCTTTAGCTCCAACATTCTTCCTCTTCCTGTAGAATGTTTGATGGAACCTATCAAATTTACCTTTTCAAGAGAAACTTTTGATTTTGCACAGGCTTACATTTACTCCCGTAATCTCACTAAGATAAGGTAAAAAGGTGGTTTTCAGTCAAGATGATACCAACTATCAAAACAACATTAACAATACACAGACACATTCTAGTACACAATTCTACTCTCAAATGTCTTGTTTTTTTGTCTTCTCTCAGATGTTTCATAGAACCCTCTCTCCCTAAAGAACTCACAAACAGAGTGAAAACTACAGATGAAGCAGATGTTTTCCTTTCTTATCTTCACGGTGAAGCTGGAACTTGGTCTGCAGCACCAGAAACCGGAGATGAAGCAGCTTCCTCTTTCGAAATGGCAACGTAGTTTGTAGGAGCAGCCGGCCTGTTGAGACTCTCCCTTCTCCCACCTTCTTTTGCAGTTGACCTGCTTCCGTTCTGGCTTGCATTCAAAGATAATCGCCGGTTTGGTGTTCCGTTGGCTCCTCCGTTGTTAGCTCGTGCCCCCACCGGCTTCTTAGCACTGACTGGTCTTGCAGGGCTTGGCCTGGTGTTAAAGGCAGAGTCTTGCTCTATGTGTGGCTGTTCTTGAACCTTCTTTTGTTCCTGTTCATTAAGACAAACATATGAGTTTATAGAGTGAATGACATTTTCATTTTATCTTAATCCAGAAGAAATGACGAACTTACCCTCAGCCTTCGTTTCTCCTCTTCTCGTTCTTGCCTAAGCATACCGTACTCATCTAACATAGCTAGCAGAGGAACGCCATCGTAGGCAAAGGACATGCTGTGTTCCTCTTCCCAAGCTCGGGTCTTGGCAACCAATGTGTCGACCATGGCTTTTCCACAAACATGTAAGATTTTATAAGATATGAATGTAAAAGAGAAATTTCCTTTCAAGTCTATTTTTTAGTTCTTCTACACATACCAGGAATCTTGCTAACCAGAATCCGAGCTTTCTCAGCTCTCTTGAGATTCAAATGTGCACCTCTGCTTGCGCTGTACCTGTTCTGATCCTGTTCTCAGAAACCAAAACCATGGAAAATCTCAAGATCCAATTCAAAGTTAATGTGTTATGATGTATCATAGTGTGTATTTGAGGAAAAAAAAAATATGCATTACCCGGTTGTAGTCTTCTAGCCAGCTCTCTTCCTCACAAGCTGACATCCATTTCTCGACTCGGTCCAATATATCCTTTCTACTAAACGCTTCTTCTTTAGCCTTAGCTATCTGACTATCCATGTCTGCCAATAATTCAGTAGGCTCAACGTTTCCAGAATCAATCAGTGACATGATCCTCTCACGAGCAGATTCAGGGTTTATTTCTACGTGAGCACGAGCGTATATCTCCTCAAGCTCAGATTGTTTCTTGAAGGCAATTTCCTTCATTCGGCTAGCTTTCAGCTGGTCAAGCCTATCTACTTCCACCTCGGCCTTTAACAAGCACATGAATTTTTTTTTCAGCAAAAGAGTAACTAATACTTCAAAACACACAAAGGAATGTTGGTAAAGGCAATATAAGATACCTGCTTGATCAGATCACGTGCAAGAGCTCCTGGCGTAGTGACCTCATCGACTGAAGCTGAAATGTTACAAGTAACATGATCAAAAAGCTTCCTTTCTTCATCTGGAGTATCCATCAGATTCCATAGATCAATCAGCTGAGTAGCAAGCTCTTGAAGCTGAGAACAGGAAAAAAACACATATTCATTAACGAATCTCGTCATCTTAGCATGTTTCAGGCTCAGATAATCTAAAAAAGTTCAAGGATGCAGAGAGATTTGTCTTTACCTTTTGAAGTCTTTGCTTCTTATCATCTTTAAGAGTCAAGACGGTTTTAGCTAACCTTGAAAGTGTCTCATTACTAATGCTCTTAGACTGGACACCGGTTTCTTCATCTAAGCTCGGATGAACTTCTGTGACAGTGCTTAAGAAATCTAAACCAAGAACAGCACATAGATCATGAACAGTACTCACAAACTCGAGCACCTTGTGCAGCCTGTCACTCTGCCAACACAAAAGCAGGGTTAGTTACATATCATCGCCATATCTCGAGCTGTCCAAACTAGTGTTTATTTCTACCTTTTCTTTCTGGAGCTCTTGGAGTTGGCACTGGAAATCGTCTAGTTTCTTCAGTGACAAATCAGACTCATCGACTACAGGAACCTCATTGCTCAAACCACCAGCAATCTCTCCACATATCTTCTGGATTTGTGATTGCACATCAGAGAACTCTCTGACTCTCTCCTCTTTCTGTTGCCACAGTTGTTCAAGAGCCGGTGCTATAGCAGCAAGCTGTTCTTTAATCGTTCCAGAAGACTTATCCGGCTGCAACAACAAAAGAAACAAAACACATAAACCACTTACAAAAGACACATTCCATTTCTAAACTTGGGACAACCGAAACTTACAAGGCCAACAAAGCCTTTTTCTCCAAGAGACTTTGTGAGGCTGGAAAGTTCAGCATTAGCATCTGACAAAGTCTGAAGAAGCTCGGCTCGGGATTTGGCAGCTTGCTCAACTTTTCTCTTGTAAACATGAAGACACTCTTGCTCTATCTGAAGAAGCAGTTTGTCTCGCTCCTCATCGCTCTCACCAACTTCATCCCAAATTTCCTATAAGAAAAAGACTTTGTAAAAAAAGTTCACAGTAAAACCCTGCAGCTTAGATGGTTGTGAGATATACCTGCAACTTTTGTAGTAAGGTACCACAAGTAATCTCTCCAAGAAGAGGACTTTCAGTATCTGTCACCACCATTGTAGCGAAATCAGAAGGTTTCCTGCAGAAAAGATGGCAACAAATACCAGTTAGAGGCTATAACTAAACTAAGACCTTGCAAGAACTATATTAGATCTTACTTACGAATCAGATTGCAAAGAAGTCGAACTAAGACTAGGAAGCTAGGGGAAAAAACCAAACTATGTAATTTTTGTCAAATCATTTTCGTAATCCAAAAACACCCAGGCTAATCATCATAATCAGACCTTTTAACTCCACAGACCAAACATTCAAAAGAAGCCTGGGAATCGGAAACAGAAATCTTGAACTTTCGAAGCTCAAAACACTATTTTTAAGCAAACGAAATCAAGCTTAAGAATGCAAAACCTGCAATCCGATCAAGCAGAAGCAAAACACGGAAAGGATAAGCAGATCTCTATAAGAAAAACACGAACTTTAAGGGAGTCAAACAGCATTGGTGACAAAACCAAAGCAATCAGAAACTACAGAAACGAACAAGAAAACATCAAACTGATCAAATCTAGCAGTAAACAAAATGAAGAAGAATGTTTAATTACCAAAGATTGATACTTAATTTCAAGGGTTTTGAGTGGTTTCTCTCTCTCTACAACACTCTTCTTTCTTTTAGATCTGAAGCTCTGTGACAAATATAAACTCACTGTTCGAGAGTGAGAGAAAATATTTTAGCAAATGAAGGGGAAAAAATCCATCTATGGAGGAGGCGGAAGAGACGGAGAGGTGGTGTGGGACCCACACCTTTTGTAAGTACGATGGAAACTCCAATTAACAAACAGCAAAAACATTTCACCCCTAGTTTTTCTGATTTATTACAAAACATGACACTGTTGTTCTTACAAGATTGTGTCCTCTACTCTTCCATGACTTTGTGCTTTGCTTGTTTGACCACAACAAGTTACCTTTTTTCTTTCTTACACACTAGATTCTCACAACTAAATAAAGCCTTCAATAATTATTTTCTTTTCTCAACATTTTTTTTTGTTTTCTGTCTCAAAGATGTTATAATCGGCACAAATCAAAAACCAAATCTGAACAAATCAGATAAAAACATGATAATTTTATCGGGAACTAAACTTCTAAAGAAATAAGAGCACCCACATTGGTGAAACTTACTTGGGTTTTTTAAAAACAATTTTTTTAATATATATATTTTTTTTAAAAGCGAAAAAAAAATCAAAAAGCAAAAAAAAAAGACCAATCATGTAACGCCACGTCAGCGCTACAAGTAAAAAACGGATTCTTAATTAAGGATTTTTGGAACATGTTTCTTAACTATTCACGTGAAACCCACATTATTTTATTAATTTTTTCTTAAGAAACTATGCTTAAGAACCTCCAATGGATTGCTGTAAGAGAAGTCTAAACTAGAAACTGAATGGAAATCAACCATGAAGATGACTATTACAACCGAGAAACAATTAATTAGAAGTAACCGAAAACCTGAACAAACCAAATATAAACATGGAGACCAAAAGAAACACATAAAAGAACAACAAATGTAGAAGGAAATCATGAATAAACCCAAATCAACGATAAATACTAAATAATTATATACAAGAAACTAAATTTACCCACATAAAATTCACTTGTTTGGAGAATCCAAAAAAAAATTTAATTTACTACTTTCATTAGATTATGTAGAATAGGAAAATTATATAATAATATGGATAGGAACATCAGTATATTTTTAAAATGGTGGAAACAAAATGCCTAACTTGGAATACAACACATTTACTGGATGACGAGAAACACAATCAATCGGAAATTTTGATTGATGGTAATAGAGAATCCATTATGATGAGGTGGGGATTATGGTGTTTTAGTGATGGATCTTGGAAGGAATATGACAATTTTATAGGACAAGGACGATACTATATTTTCGAAGGAGTAAACAAAATGAAGAAGACAATGAACTTTCGGAGTAGTGGGTAGTTTCTCACTGTTAAACGCTGAATTTGAAGCACTAGTATGGATAATGGAATATATGAAATCTTACTGACAAATAAAAGTTATATTTGCTACTGATTATTTGGAGTTAGTGAAGATGTTTCACAAGCCTAAAGATTGGTTGATTTTCTCTATCTATCCGGAGGAATTTAAAAAGCGAAAAGAGTTTTTCAAGATTTTTTATCTAATTTACATCTCACGTACAAGCAATACATAGACAGACAGACTTGCACGGAGTGCAAATGTTCTATTTTGTATATGTAGGTCTTAACCTACCAATCTGGATATTAGCTTATATATCTCTTACGTTTGTTGACAAAAAAAAATCACTTAAAATGTCAAAAATATGAACTATGTGTCTTTACACATAATTAACCTTATTAGAACTCGAACCTATGGAAAATTCTTCTAAGACAAGTATTACATTTTTGATAAATTGTGACATTTTCCGTTCCAGACTTTTTAACAGTGTTGCAAAAGTCAAGAGAGTGAAAAATGTGGAGCATATAATCATCATCATTAGTCATTATTAATTAAAAAAAAAATTATATATAAAGAGAACATTTGATCTCTCTCTCTCTCTCTCTCTCTCTCTCTCTCTCTCTCTCTCTCTCTCTCTCTCTCTCTCTCTCTCTCTCTCTCTCTCTCTCTCTCTCTCTCTCTCTCTCTCTCTCTCTCTCTCTCTCTCTCTCTCTCTCTCTCTCTCTCTCTCTCTCTCTCTCTCTGGTAAATAACCATATAACATTTTATGTTTTATTTTTGATGGAATCATTATACTATAAAAATATTAAATAAAATAGAAAAACTAATATACGATAGATAGTTTTAAACATATTTTATTAGTATTTATGTTAAAAACCTATAAAACCTTTTTATTAGAGGACTAAATTTCTTAAATAATTTAAACTATTATAATTATAATTCCTATTTATACTTTTGTTTAAATTAAATTATACACATATATTATTTAGCGATTGTTATAGAAGTTATTGTCTCGACCAATTTTTATTTAGCATGTTTTTTTTTATCTCATGTATATCTTAATTAGAAATTGTTTTAGTATATTTGAAAAATATTTAAAAACTATGTATCGTACGCTATACAATGAAAAGGAATACACATACATGATTTTAATTTTAGTTATAGGCCGAGACATAAACAACCAGTAAAAAGAACAATTTTCAACGATTTTTTAAACTTTTCTAACATATATATGACTTTTTAACTTTAACAATAAGTCCATTTTACTTGGCAAGGTTTATTTGTGTGGATTTGGGGAAAAAATTATGCATGTGTATTTGTGTTATATTTCAAAATAATTTAGTAATAGTTCTAGTTTGAAGTAATGTGGGTTGTGTTTGAAATATATAGGGGTCAGTAAAAATTTTTTAACATAGGTCAAATATTACAAATGTTAAAAAGCCATTGTTAGTAATTAATACAACAAGATAATATATTTCATTAAACAATCACTACAATCATTCCTAATAAGTTATCTTGTTGTTTAATTTTATTGTTAACTCATTGGAGAATTTTTTTTTTGAAGACTATGTAATGATTTTTATGTTAATGTTTTATGCATTTGTATTTCTTGTAATTGCATTACTTATTTCGGAACCTCGAACATTTTAATAAATTCAACTATGTAATAATATATTTTGTTATTTCGTTTTAGAAATCAAATTGCAAACGTCGAGAAGTTTTAATTTCCAGCTTTAGACATTATTGGTGCCAACTATATATATATATATATATTTTTGGTGTGATCCTAAGCCGAAGCCCAGACTAATCACCGGGGCGAGACCCACGCCATATTAAACTCACCCACTTAAGGGGAGGCCTCTCCCAACGGGAATCGAACCCAGGTGGCGGAAGTCACAGCTGTGACCCCTTTACCAGATGAGCCAACCCCACGTTGGTATATTTTTTTAACTACCAATGTCGAATTCCATTTATAATCTCAAGGTTTATCATAAACCGTTAAGGAGAAAAATACCTCAACAGCTCAAAAAAAAGCCAAATCAGTGATCTTCCTTAGAAGACACCTTGATGAAAGCATCATATACGACTATGCCAACATAACGGATCCCAAAGAGTTTTGGAAGTCTATGAAAGATCGTTTTGATCATTAGAAAAACATAACACTCTCACTTGTTCGAGATGAGTGGCAAAGTATGTGGTTCCAAAACTTCGACCAAGTGATGAACTATAATTCTACTATAATAGGGATCGAGGCCAAAATGAGGTATTGTGGTGAAACAATAACTGAATTTCAAATGCCTGAGAAAATATATACCATGTTTCATAAAAACCACATCACACTATAACAACAATATATATTGCGTGGATATAACAAGTTTTCAGATTTCTTTGTGGTTTTCCTCTTAGCGAAAAAGAACAACGAGCTCTTCATCAAGAATCACATGACTCTACCCACTGGATCCAAAGTATTTCTTAAAGCAAATGCAATGGATGTTAAGAATACACCAAGAGCATCATGCATATATAAACTCCATATAATCAATTTTATTGTCAATACAATATCGGGTAATGCAGATTTGATTGAGGGGATTGGTAAAACAATTTTACATTTCCTAATGGTATTCTTGATAAATAATTCACTACATTCTCCAATTTCTAAAAGAAATTTGTTGAGTTTTAAAGATATATATCTTCAAGTATTTGATGCTCAGTCTGCAACTGCAAGTGAGGATTGAAAGAAGTATATGTATACTACTTTTGAGAAATCGAAAATGGTATGTATTAGAAAATTACCAAAACTCTTTTCTGGTTTGCATCATACATATACAAATGTCATAGAATCAAATCTTGTGATTAATATAAATCATGATGATTTCACACTTTGGCATGATCGCCTTGGTAAATGATCGACCTCGTCGTTGATGGCTTGGGCTCGTTCTGGGCCGAGTTTGCGATGACTTTGTCTGACCGGTTTGTAAGTCGGGTCAACATTTAGCTCGTGACTGGTTATCTCGATATCGATTCCCTTCATGTCCGCTGAGGACCATGCAAAAGATTCGACGTTCTGTTTGAGGAAGGATATCAGTTCATTTTAACTTATTCTGATAAGTCAGCTCCGATGCCAATAAGTCTTTCGGGATGAGCTTCGTCTATGCAAACTTGAGCCGTGAGGTCCTTTGCGGGTCCTCTTTGAATAGGGTCGTTAGACTTTTTAGTTTGTATTTTGGCAAGCTCCTTCTCTTTCTGTAATTGCTATGCGTGAGATTTTTCAATCTGTTTGTATCCGTTCATGTAGCAATTCCTGGAAGTCTTTTGACTTCCGTAAACGGTTTTCACTCCCTTCGGAGTTGGGAATTTGATGCACTGGTGGTAAGTCGATGGTACGACTTTCATATCTTAAATCCAGGGTCAAGCTAGGATGGCATTATAGGTAGCTGGTCGGTCTACTACGACGAATTATGTCATTCTTCGAACTCCTCTAGCTATTACTGAGGCGAAGACGGAGCCCATTGAGTACGTTGTTTTGCCAGCGAACCCTACCAGGAGTGTCTGTCTATCGAAGATTTTAAAGTCCTCGAACTCAATCTTTTTAAATGCGTCATAGAAGAGGATGTCTTCCGAGCTTCATGTGTCGATCATTATCCTTGAGAGTTCGATATCCCCGACTACTAAGCACACGAGGAGTGCATCGTCATGTGGCTTGTCGAGGTCGAGCGTCTCGCTCTCATAGAACGTGATCTCATGGTCTAGACCTTGCATTGGGATTATTTCCCGTTTCTCGGTCTCGACTCTTCTTTGGAGGGCTTTGATCGAATTGACCGAGTCTCGGCATAGCTTAGAGCCGCCAAATATGAAGTCGAATCGTTTAGGGGGTATATCATGTACACCCCCCCCCCCCCGCAAAAACGAGGAAGATTGATTCATGAGCGTAGATTTTTCATAAGAGCTGGAGGTGGGGATAATGCCGACCCTCTTGGGGTACCGCATAAACTGAGTTCACCGAGGATAGCCTCGACCCGTTTTCGTGATACCTGGGGAAGGGCTTCGGGAGATCCTACCTCTTTAGATCTTTCTCTTTTATTCTGAGAAGGTTTTTTGGCGTTCGACTCTTTGGTCGATTTAGTTTCCTTTTTGTAGGAGGGTGTTTCCTCTTCGACATCGGATTCCTGGTTATTCTCGGACTCTCGTTTTTGGGCTTCGGCCTTAGCTCGAGTATAACACTCTTCTGTCGAATGACCTTTTTGTTGTGAAAGTCGCAAAATTGATCTTTGTCGAAATCGAATTTTCTCGAACTCTTTGGGCTCTCGACTGCGTTGACAGTCCCGGATTTACATGAGTCCTTTTTGGTGTTCGAGTTTTGTTAGCCCGACTGGTTCTTTTCTTTTCGGCGTTTCTCTTCGAGAGCGGTAGTTTTGTCCTCGAGGCGAGCAAAAACCGATGCACGATGAAGGGCATCATCGAGTGTTAGCGGTTCGCGGACTGTTATTTCCTCGCGAAATTTGGTTGAGTACCACAACCCGTGTCTTAGTGCCTATATTGCCGCTTCGTCGTTTGGGTTCACGATTTTGGATTTTATTTCCCTGAATTGGTCGATGTACGAGCGAAGTGTTTTGTCGGGTTGTTGAGATACGCCAAATAGGGTTGCTTCAGTAGTTTTGACCTCGATATAGACGAAATACTGTTTGAGAAATGTCATCATGAACTGGGTAAAGTTATCGATGGATTTCTCCTCTAGTCCGGCGAACCATTCTAGGGCCGAGCCCGATAGGTTTTCGGCGAAGAGTCTGCAGAAAGCATGTTCTCTATCGTCTTCGGTTAGGTATATCCTAGACATTTCTAGTCTGAATGCCCTTATGTGGGCTTTGGGCTCCGACTTCCCCGAGAATTATGGGAATTTTGTTTTCTTGATCTCACGCATTCTTGTGAAAGCGATTCGATCTGTGAATGGTGTTTGGCGCGTTTTTATCACTCGATTGATGTCGGGTGCCGCGCTTGTGGCCATATGAACTTTCGATATTAAGCTCATGAACTGAGCGTTGGCCTGCTCGATGTATTACCTGAGCATATCATCTTCGTTACCTGCTAAGGGTGCAAACTGTGTTTGAGGCTGAATCGACGGTTGCCCTCTGAAGATCGGGTCAACTGGATCGATCGTTGGGATTGGTCTTATCTGGTCGACTTGAGATGTTTGGAATGTCGTCAGACTTGATCTGACAGGGTATTCAGAGCTCAAAGCAAAGGCCGTACCCCCGATCTGCCTAAGTCTAATACCGGGATTGTTCAACAAGGGAGGTGGTCCAGGTAGTGGCCAGTTTGCCGATCCGTTTGGATTTGTGACCATGGAGCTTGAACTGAATGGAGTCGGTGTTACCGTAGGGGTTGTCATAGGGCGAAAACCGTTATTCGACGTGCCGACAATATTTTCTGACGTTCCAAGAGGCAATATCACCTAAGAGAAGTGCAAGCCTGTTCAGGGTGGATGACTTAGGGGAAATCGTTGATCACACATTGATCGATCTCCTTGGTTCTGACTAGCAAGCTATTCAAAACGGGCGTTAATGCACCGTTCCTGTTCGGCGACCTGGGTGGCTAGGGCACGATTGGCGATTTCTTGGGCCCGGGCGTTAGCCTCATTGCTCCTTGTCCGACTTATAAAGAGGATAAGCATCTAACAGAGTCATCGAGGTCGTCCGGACTTTGTCGCGGAGGCACATGAGGCTGTGGCGGGCTGAATCTGACTGTTCCAGATCCTCCTCTAGGTGCGGAGGCAGAGGTTGAATCGCTCCTCATCCAGACCCAGTTCCTGTTTGGATCGTTGGTTCTTGACAAAACGTTTGTCGGAGTCTGGCCCGTCGCGATTTTTTGAGCGACCGGGCCAGTTGGTGCCGAAGTTGTGGAGACAGAGGCTGAGCTTGTCAACACACCTTCGGTCTGACCCATGATACTTACCCCTCTGGTGTTCCGAGGAACGTTGCCGACCACTTGATGGTGATCGACTGATGGCATGGCGTTGGGAGTGCCAGGTTGGTCGGGATTCATCTCGATCTATCGAACCCTATATCCGATTCTTAAGATAGGAAAGTCTATGGTATCCCCACAGTCGGCACCAAATGTGAGATCGAAGATTCACACCAATGATTATATTTAATGGATTTAGACTTTATGTATAAAAGATATAGATTTCATATGAATCAAATATATATTTAGTACTGAATGTCGAGATCGAACTTATACAATCGAAAGAAGTATACAAAAATGGATTTAAAGCTATTTAGTCGAAGAGTTCTTCGTTGAAGTTGGAATGCCTTGAATTTTTTTCTTCTGACCTTTAAATAGCCCCAATATCGATCTTCTCGTTCTGATCTTTAGGGCTCCTCTATCAAAGATTCTCCACCTCTTCCTCGATTCATGGAATCAGTTTCAACTGACGATGACTTAGTCAACTCGCTTCGCCCTTCTCCTTTGTTGACCTCGAGCTCGACCGTCTGATGTCGCAGTGCACTTGGGCCTTCGCCATCTTGTGACTAAACGGGCTCGAATCTCGGCTATGGGCCTTCATCTTTATTGTCTTATGGGCCGGATTTCCAAGAGGGAAATCCAGTACCAACAATAGCCCCCAGCCCATTAATTTGACAGGTCGAGGTTAATGGGCGGTAGACATTCTCGGGAAGACGTGTGACGCCTCAGGCACTGGCGCTCTAATGATTATGTCGCTCGTATCGTATATCTTTCCTTGGACATACAATCGAGATAAGGAGCATGAATTTACTTGGTCGACTCACAGCGCATGGACGGCTCCCGAGAGGTAATTAATCAGTTTCTTACCATCTACTGTCGATCTGGTCGAGTGTCAACAGTTAAGATCTTAAGATTATAACAAATCTTATCGATCTGGATTTGCGGATATGACATGATTGCCAACCGCTTGTTCGTGACCGTCGATCTCAAATCAATGGTTAGGATTGCGTGAATACAAAAGATCCCAAAGATCACAATCTAATTGAGTTATTAGTTATATCGTTATGAATTTGAAATCAAACGGTTGAGATCTGGGGATACGAAAGATCCCGTCGATCTCGAGGGCGGAGAGGCACAAGTTGGCTGATGAGGCAGATTGCTTTTCATGGTCTTCAAGCAGAGCAGCCTATGGATCACATTGACAAGTTTGAGGACATAGTCACTGGCATGAAGTATGAAGGAGTATGCCCGGACTATCTGTTCCTTAAGCTATTTCCGCACAGTCTTGCTGGGGACGCTAGTGCATGGCTGAGACAACTGGCACCTGGTCAGTATACTACTTGGGCAGCCTTAAAGAGTGAGTTCCTGCGTCACTTTTATGATGATGCGCGCTCAGATCAGTCCAGACAGGACATACTCACTTTTTCCCAAGGAGCTGTGGAGCCCTTGAAGACTGCCTGGATGAGATTTAAGCAGTATCAGCGTGACTGTCCACACCATGGATTCACAGAAGTACAGCTGATTGGTATCTTCTTCAGAGGCATAGATCTCCCTTATCAGACTGCACTGGATAATTCCAGTAATGCTAATTTCAACACCAGGACTCCTACACAAGCTAAGCAGTTGATTGGGAACCTGATTAGCAGCTACAGTTGCAAGACTATAGATGAAAAGAGGAAGAAATCCGGTGGAAGTATAGAGGATTCTAACATGACTGAGATTAGATCTAGGCTAGACACAGTTTACGATCTCCTAACAAGTAAGAAAGCTGTCCACTCTACCCAAGCTGTAGAGGTAATTCAGACTGAGGAGGACACTCAGGAAGAAGAGGTGAATTACATGGGAGGTTCTGGTTTCCAAGGTAGGGGATTTAGAAATCAACAGGGAAACAGATTCTCCAATGGAGTTCAGCAAGGTGGTTTTAAGAAAGCCAATGAGTCTGAGAGTAAAGTAGAGATGATGCTAAGACAGCTAATGGAGAGTCAGACTAAGTACGCAGCAGATGCTGACGCGAAGATGGATACAATCTACAGGGAGCTGAATGGGAAGTTTGAGTGTTTGAACACACACATGAAAGAGCTTGATGCTAAGGTTGCAAGAACTGCTGGACATGCTCAAAGGGAAGAGGGATATCTCCCGGGAAGGACTGATGCCAATCCTAAGTACCAATGCAATGCCGTGACATTGAGAAGTGGTAAGGAGCTGTCATCTGGCCAGAAAAAGCAGTTAAGCGTTGAGGAACTCGTGGAAATTGAAGAGTTGGAAGATGAGATACGCGATATTCGCCGCGAGTCGATCGATGCATCTAAGCAACGATCGTTGCCAAGCGAAATCAAGGAACCGGAGGTCGAAACAAAGTCGCCTAGCATCGATCGATGCGATAAGAGCAACGATCGACACAAGGTGACTGCAGAAAGTTCGAGTGCTGAAAACCCAAAACAGTCGGCTGAAAGGGTATACAAGCCTAAGATACCTTATCCCAAGAACCCCAGAAAAGCTAAGAATGATAGGCAGTATGCAAAATGGAAGGAGTTCATAAAAAGGGTAAAGGTTGAAGTACCTTTGTTGGATTCCATTGAAAGTTCCCCCATGATGAAGAGATGCCTTAAGGATGCAATTTCTGGAAAATGGTCTGATGAAGAAATTATAATGATGCTCAATGAAGTATGTAGTGCAGTGGTTCAAGGCAGAATTCCAGAGAAATTAAAAGATCCAGGCAGCTTCGTATTAGATTGTGCTATCTACAAGGAGAGGTTCGAAAGGTCCCTATGTGATCTTGGCTCCAATGTAAATCTGATGCCCCTTTCAGTTGCTAAAAGACTAGGGATGACAGATTTTATACCAACTAGGATATCACTGGTTTTGGCAGACAGATCAGTCAGGATTCCCGAAGGAGTAATAGAGGATGTGCCTATAACGGTTGGCAAGTGTGTGATCCCAACTGATTTTGTGGTTTTACAATATGGACATGAGCCAAAAGACCCATTGATTCTAGGCAGATCTTTCTTAGCAACAGCTGGTGCGATGATTGACTGTCAGGGAGGCAAAATAGTTCTAAATGTGGGAGATCTGAAGATGAGTTTTGACATGAACAAACTGGTAAAGAGACCAACCATCGATGGGCAAACCTTCTATGTGGACACATTGGGTGATTTGGCTGCAGAGTACTTCCACCAATCACATGTTGAGGACCCACTAGAAAGGGCTTTACTGAGCTCTATTTTGGAGTTGGAATACCTACAGGACGAGCCTGCGATGTGCTATACAAGATTGATGGATTCTGTCGAGGTTGCAATGCAGGTAGAAGTGTTTGACGCGGGACTGCAACGATCGACACCATCTAAGCAACGATCGTTGCAAGACGACAGAGACTGGGCAGAAGAAAAGGCTCCGAAAATAGATCTGAAACAACTTCCATCCAGGCTAAGGTACGCCTTTCTTGGACCTAATTCAACATACCCAGTGATTGTTAATGCTAGCCTGAACAACGCAGAGCTCACCTTACTGCTAAGCAAGCTGCGCAAGCATCGCAAAGCCCTTGGCTATTCCCTTAATGATATTTCAGGTATCTCACCGGAGCTGTGCATGCACCGGATACATCTTGAGGATGAGTCCACGACATCAATCAAACATCAGAGGAGACTTAATCCTAATCTGCAGGAAGTAGTCAAAAAGGAGATTATGAAACTCCTTGACGCTGGAATTATATATCCTATCTCTGACAGTGATTGGGTGAGTCCAGTCCATGTAGTGCCAAAGAAGGGCGGTGTTACAGTCGTGAAGAATGAGAAGAACGAGCTGATACCTACTAGGACTGTGACAGGACACAAGATGTGCATAGATTACAAGAAGCTTAATGCTGCTACCAGGAAAGATCATTTTCCTTTGCCTTTTATTGATCAGATGCTCGAAAGGTTAGCAAATCATCCTTACTACTGCTTCTTAGATGGCTACTCAGGTTTCTTTCAGATTCCCATCCATCCAGAGGATCAGGGAAATACCACTTTCACTTGTCCATATGGGACATTCGCCTACCGTAGGATGCCTTTTGGACTCTGCAATGCACCAGCCACTTTCCAGAGATGCATGATGTCCATATTCACAGATATGATTGAGGATTTTATGGAAGTATTCATGGATGATTTCTCAGTATATGGATCATCCTATAATGAGTGCTTAGATAATTTGTGCAAGGTTCTGACGAGATGCGAAGAGAAGCACTTAGTTCTTAATTGGGAGAAGTGTCATTTCATGGTCAGAGATGGCATTGTACTTGGACATAAAGTGTCAGAAGCAGGAATAGAGGTGGACCGTGCCAAGATCGAGGTGATGACCAACCTGCAGGCACCTGATTCTGTTAAGTCTATTAGAAGCTTTCTTGGACATGCTGGCTTCTATAGACGGTTCATCAAGGATTTTAGTAGGATTGCTAGGCCACTAACTGCTTTGCTGTGTAAAGACACCAAATTTGAGTTCACTGCAGATTGTCAAACTGCATTTGAACAGATCAAGCAGGCATTAGTGAGTGCTCCCATAGTTCAGCCACCGGATTGGGATTTGCCTTTCAAAGTAATGTGTGATGCAAGTGATTATGCTGTAGGAGCTGTTCTTGGACAAAAGAAAGATAGAAAGCTTCATGCTATCTATTATGCCAGTAGGACACTGGATGATGCACAAAGAAACTATGCCACTACGGAGAAGGAGTTGCTGGCAGTTGTCTTTGCATTTTAGAAATTTCGCTCTTATCTTGTTGGATCCAAGTTGATTGTACACACTGATCATTCAGCCCTGAAGTATCTCATGCAGAAGAAGGATGCTAAGCCAAGACTGTTGAGATGGATCCTGTTGCTTCAGGAATTTGATATTGAAGTGAGAGATAAGAAAGGGGTTGAGAATGGAGTTGCTGACCATCTTTCGAGGATGTTAGTTGAGGAGGACGTGCCAATTAATGACTATTTGCCTGAAGAAAACGTCAATATGGTTGGGACAATCTGTGAGACAGATTTGGACAGAAACCTGCAAAACTGTCGGATTAATCGCGTTGCGTCGATCGATGCGACGACAGCGACGATCGATACACCCGACTGTGACGATCGTTGCAGCGCGGATACAGACCCAGAAACTTTTACGGTACGGATTGGAAAGCATGAGTTTGAGATTAATGCTGTCGCAACAAATGATCGACCATGGTATGCAGACATAGCCAATTATCTGGCTGCAGAGACTGAACCAGATAATCTGAAAGGGTATGAAAAGAAGAGGTTCTTCAGAGAACTTAAGAGGTACTATTGGGATGAACCTTACCTCTATAAGCATTGTTCGGATGGCCTTTATAGAAGATGTGTTGCTGAGTCGGAGGTTCCAGATATCCTATTCCACTGCCACGGATCAGATTATGCAGGACATTTTGCTACTTTCAAAAATGTGTCTAAGGTTTTGCAAGCAGGTTTCTGGTGGCCTACAATGTTCGCTGATGCTCACTCCTTTATTTCTCATTGTGATGCCTGCCAGAGGAGAGGAAAAATCAGCAGGAAGCATGAGATGCCTCAGAATTTCATTCTTGAGGTTGAGGTTTTTGATTGCTGGGGCATAGACTTTATGGGTCCCTTTCCCTCATCTTATGGGAATAAATTCATATTAGTTGCTGTGGATTATGTATCTAAGTGGGTAGAAGCAATAGCTAGTCCAACCAATGACTCTTCAGTAGTCATTAAGCTGTTTAAATCCATCATATTCCCTAGATTTGGAGTACCTCGGATAGTAATTAGTGATGGAGGATCTCACTTTATTAATAAGGTTTTTGAGAAGCTCCTGAAGAAGCATGGAGTGCATCACCGAGTTGCTACTCCTTATCACCCACAGACTAGTGGACAGGTAGAGGTTTCTAACAGACAAATCAAGGAGATCTTGGAGAAGACAGTTGGGAAGACAAGGAAAGATTGGGCAGCTAAGCTTGATGATGCTTTATGGGCCTATAGGACTGCGTTTAAAACGCCATTGGGGACTACTCCATTCCATTTGCTGTATGGGAAAGCATGTCATCTGCCAGTAGAACTTGAGCACAAGGCAGCATGGGCTGTAAAACAGATGAACTTTGACCTCAAACCAGCTGCAGAGAGGAGATTGATACAGCTCAATGAGTTGGATGAGATTAGACATTTTGCCTATGAGAACTCAAAGTTGTACAAGGAAAGGACTAAGGCTTATCATGACAAAAAGATTGTCTCCAGACGGTTTAAGCCTAACGATCAGGTACTGTTATACAATTCTCGCTTGCATTTGTTTTCAGGCAAGCTGAAATCAAGATGGTCTGGACCATACACGATCAAAGAAGTGCGTCCATATGGAGCTGTCATTTTAATCGGCAAGGAAGGTAATGAGTTTGCTGTAAATGGGCAGAGGGTAAAACACTATTGGGCTAAGCCCGAGATTCCCAGAGGTCAGATTTTGCCCCTGGATCATGCTCCCTCCACCTGAAAATTCCCATCCGTCCGGTCAAGCTATTGACCTTAAACAAGCGCTGAGTGGGAGACAACCCACCATTAGGTACTGGTGTTTTTCTACTTAATTTTGGTGTTTTTGTTAGGATTTTACGTTTGTTTTTGTTTTTGGTGCAGTTATGTTTGCAGGTCTCGGACAGATTCGCAGTGCGTCGATCGACGCACTTCTGTGCCGATCGTCACAACACGAAAGGAATCGCATTGCAGCGATCGTTGCGCTCTTGAGCAGCGATCGACCATACACGAAAATCGCCAAGTAACGGTCGATGCATTTAGTGCAACGATCGATGCCTAAGCGACAGAGGTAACCCGACAGACATCATTTCATCTTTTCAATTTTTTTTTATTTTCTTTTTACCGATCCTTCGCTGGACACTACTGGGGACAGTGTGTCTTAAGTGTGGGGGAGGTGCTACTGACTTTTGTTTTCTGTTTTCTTAAGAGTCAGTCCGATTTTTTTAAAAAAATTTGTTTTATTGAGTCAAAATTGTTTAAGTAAGAAACTATGATTTTCTGAGAAGATTTACAAGACTTGCAGGAACTTAAGTAACCATTGGGATGAAGTTGCAGGATCTATCTCTGACTATTAGAAAACCCCATCACAGATCAACCTACTGGGAACACCCACATCACTTCAGGTATCAGAGGATCCTTTTACTGACTTCAATTTAATACTGACTTAGATTTCTCACCTAAGGGCTTGGTATACTTTGTGTCGGATTCCCTTGTTAGTTCTGACACAGTCTGTCAACCTATCCTATTTAGTTCCCTTCTCCCCTTCTATAAAGTAAAAAAAAAAAGATAATAAACTGAGGATGAGTTAGTAACTCCGAAGTGGTCATGGGAATGGTAGCAAACACTATTTTCTCTCATGTGATCCATGGAATGTGTCCAAAGTACACCCCATAACGGGAAGAACACTGATAAAAAAAATAAAATGATACCCAGTGGGGAAAAATCAGTTGTTAAAGAAGGGAAAGAGAAGAAAGGGACTAGAGAAAGATAGTATGGTGGTCTAGAGCTGATAAGGTAAGAATCCATGTGCCCTTTGATAGATACTCCTTAGGTGAGACCGCACTTAAATACTCGCAGAAGTCAGTAGGGAGAATTTGAATGCTTGAATGTGATTGTGGAGTTTACCTAGGACAGTTTCTAAGTGTGGGGGAAGTACATGTTGGTTTTGATATCCTGTGATTGATTCTTTCAGTGGTTTACTAAGGGGAATCTGAGTATTGTAGCTTCTAGGATGAAATGAGTTTCTGAAAGTTTTCAAACCTCTTCACCAAGCTTTAGTTCTGTGTTTTGCTTGAGGGCAAGCAAAGGCTAAGTGTGGGGGAGTTGATATATCATGGTTTTTACCGGTTTTATGCCATGATATAGTTGTGTTTTTAGTGTCTTTTGTGTTCTTTTAGAGTCTTTTACAGGTATAATCAGGTTTGGAGCTAAATTGGAGATAATGGAGCTTTTTGGAGATTTTTGGAGTGTTTGGCCGAGAGATAGAGTTCACTGTCCGAAACAGAGAAAGGTGTCGATCGTTGCACACCTGCAACGGTCGTTGCACCAGCGAGATGGGCCAAAACTCGGCGGTTTAGAAGAATCAAGATATTGCACTTTGATCCAGAAGTTCCTGATATTTACAAAGAAGCCCCTGGCCGAGATTATACCTATATAATTAAGTTTTAGCTGTTTTTATTAGATACGCTTTCATAATTAAGAGCAGAGGATTTTTAGAGCTTTTAGGGCTGATCTGAACCTGTTACATCATCTGTATTTGGAGAAGATTTCGAACCCCTTTAATCTTTTATCTTTTATGCAATCTATTATTTCTATGATTATGTTTTCATCAATCATGTCTGAGTAGATTCCTTGTTAGGTTTAGGGTTTCTCACATAGGATTTCATGACTTGCTAGACTTGTTCAAATTCAGTTAAGGATTCATAACTATATCTGTTCTTCAATTTAATTGTGCTTAAAGCTAGTTCTAACCTGATCAATTAGAATCTAGATCTTAGGTTGCTAAATACGTCACGGAAGTGGGGTTTAGGAATCTGAACTAATTAAATTGGGCAATTAAACTTTGCGCAAACGGAAGTTTAGTTTAGGATAATTGTGAACATATCAAACTTGGGATTAATGCTAGTTTAATCTGTTAGTTCTCGCAAACGAAAGTTTGGTTTGCTGCACTTAGACTTAGAGAATTATCGCAAAGGAATTTGGTTAATTCTATATCTGTGTTTTGAGTTCTAGAACTGTGCTTAATTAGATCCTTACTGAATGAACTGTCTGCTTGTCTGATTTCCTGAGAACGCCCTAGACCTAGCGCTCTTAATAACTTGCTTTCACAACCAACAATCTTTGCTATCTGCTTACTTTCTTGCATTGCTTTTAATTCAATTACATTGCTTTCTTCCTAGTTAAATTCCTGTTCTTGAGCTATTGAACACCGGAGTCTCTGTGGATTTCGATACCCTATATACTACATTGATATTGATGTGCACTTGCAGTTTAGTATAGGGATTAATTCTTGACCTATCACATGTGGAAGCCAATGCTAGAATGAGGAACATGGAGGAAGACATTTCATGGATGAAGCAGAATATTTCTGGAATAAACAAAGGGCTGTCGGTTCTCCTAAGCCTTGTTGGAGTGGATCCGGTGACTTTTTAGCCTATTGCTCGACAGGCTACTACTGAGAGTGTTGCTTCTGCTCCAAGCTTCCATTCAGAGTCTTCCCAGCAACTGCCAAACAAACCAATGACTTGTCTCCGATCAATCTTAGAAAGAATTTTTTATAGCTATTCGAGTTTACATTTCTACGGATTGCTACAAATAGTTTGTGGCTAATTGGCTACAAATACTATTTCTCGCCATTCGTGGATATATAACCACAACCATGTTTGTGGACATTAATGTTCATGGATGTCTGTAGGCAAGCCACGAAAACTAATTGTAGCTAATTCGTGGCTAGATATCCATGACATAATCGTGGTTATTCATGGGTAATATTCACGAAATATTTGTGTCTATTTTGTAGACATATCTACAACTAGGTCGTGTCTATTCATGGCTATTATAACCACGGATATAGGTTATTGCTATTTGTGGCTAATAGCCACGAACGAGTTCGTGGCTAAGCCGTGGAAACGTGGCCACGGAAAGCCACATTTGTCCAATAGCAACGAGCCAAAAGCCACGAAACGTAATTGTGGCTATTCACGGCTATAGGAAAAATAGTCACGGGTAATTGGCCGTAACCACGGAAAATTACGTGGCTATGGCCGAGATTTCTTGTAGTGTGACCAAAACTACCTTAAATCTGAAACTAACCGAGACTTCCTAACCGACACTACACTTAGCAATCTAAATCAATCACAAAATACCAAATCCACAAAACCTAAACCAATCAAATCCAACTGAAACCCTAGAAAACCAAACTAAGGCAACAAAAGAGGAACTTGCTCACCCACAACAAACGATCTCATAAAGCTGCAAAACCAATTTTACCATTAAAACACAAGCCACCACATTCTGAGATCCACCCATAAGGGAGGTAAACACCACAGAAACAGATAAAGGAGAACAACACACAAGCCACACACTGGTCACCGGAGCAGAGGGAACGACGGCCGAGCCTCATCCTTTAGACCAGAACCTTCACCACACAGATCGACATAAATGAGACGTGCACCACAACTGACGCTCGAAACATGGGAGCAGTGGGAGATATCGCCACAAAGACTAAACTACATAAATGGAAACTTCTTCCCAGTTCCGGCAAAAAACACCGTCCGCCGAGAGACACAATGCAACAAGGAAAAACTAACGATGAATTCTCATAAAACGAACCCAAAAAGAAAAAATAAAGTTTATTGGCTGTTTTCACAATGAATTTTTGCAAAACATTTGTTTATTCCATGTTGAGACTATTTGTAAGAAGAGTGGTCCTCAGAGGCTCAAGTTAAAGCCAAGCAACATTCAATCTCTTGCAGCTTGGAACAATTGGGTGAAAAGCAAGACTTCCACTACTTTTAAGGTTACGCAGTTAATACTATCTTCTTTCATAATTCATATACTTGATGATTTGGATAATAACAATGGTTTCACTTGCAGGAAACAAGTGACAAATATAGGGATCTGAGGAAGACTCAGATTCCTCACACCACTAGCCGGAAAGGAATGTATCGTCTATCTGTGGAAATGGTATGTGTCTTTCACGTGTATTCCATTTTTAAAGTGTATAATAGATTGTGTTCATATACATTTTTTAAGTAATATTTTGTACTTGTAGAAAAAAAAAAGAGCTCTCAGCCAAGGACTGTGACTAGAAGTAAAGTATGGTTAGCAGGACACACGCACGGAGATGGGAGACCCGTGAAGCAAGAATTTGCAGAAACAATTGTAAGATTCCATATTTTAAAGTATTATTGCAGAGTCTTAGATGATTTTCTTGAATAACAATGTTCTCCAACATTTGTTTCAGGAGAAGATACAATCACTCGATAGTCAAATGGGTTCCACATCCAATGATAATTTAAAAGAAGATGCTGTCAGCCAAGTCCTAGGAAAAGATAAGCAGGGAAGAGTTAGAGGGATGGGAAAAGGGATGAGAATGTATAAGGTTGATTATCTTAATGCAAGAGACTCGCATGTTCAGAAGCTTGAAGCAAATCAAACTGAACTGCAAACCAAGGTTGAAAGTTTGGAGAAACAATTGCGTGGCTTAGCTGAGAAGAGAGTAAGTTTCACTCTTGTTTTTCATGGTTGTCAATGAAATAAGTTTTAACCAAAAACTTTCTTCTTGTTAGGCATACGGTGAAGATGTGGATGCTCAATCTGATGTTTCAAACTTAAGGAAAGGAGCAGTTCAGTGCAAGATATTAGATTGGTTTGCAGCAGAGGATGTTATTGTCGGGGAAGGAGAATTCTTCTCCTCTGAACCAGACTATAAGATTGGTAAGATTCCACTCGGTCCTAACGCGGCGGCGGTGATTGTGAAGTCTGCTACAAACCCTGATGCATTTCTGTGGAGGCCTACCACAACAGTTTACTCAATTGGCGAAGCTATTGGAACCAAAATTCCATGGCCATGTGACAGAGTGGTTTTGGTCAGAGACAATAGCTCCCCGAGTAAAAATAAGAGTTCAGCTGCCTCGGTAAATATTTTCATCTTGTTCTAATTCCAAACTGGTAGCACTGTAATTCTCAAACATTAGATGAATAATATATTTTTGAATCCTTAGGCCTCTGATGAATCAACTTCAAAATGCAACATATTTGCTTGGAATGGAACTGGTGAAATTGTTGCAGAGGGTACAATGCGTTCAGTTGACCCACGTGATAAGATTGACGAAGTGCCTCTGGGTCCTAATGCTGCAATTCTGAAGGTTGATAAGGTTTTGGATCCAGATGCTTTTCTGTGGAGGCCAAGTGCTAAAATGGCATTGATGGGTGATGCTGCAAATAACAACATCGCATGGCCACTTGATAAGGTTGAGTTCAGCTCGAAAACACCTTCAGTTTCACCAAGATCATCACATGCGGTAATTTACTAAACCTTATGCTTTAACTTACTTGTAACTGTGGTTTTTATGTTGCTTTAATGTATTTCTGATTGTTATGTCTTGCAATTTGTGTTACAGAGTACGAGTAACAGCACCGGAAGCAACAAAGGATCCAAAAAGAAGTGTCTTCTATATGATTGCAGCGGCTCCAAGAAAATTGTCGCAGAAGGCCGCGTTTGTTCAACTGATCCAGCTGATCGAGTCCATTTTGTCCCATTAGGACCTAATGCCACCAAGGTTTGGGTGGATGTGGCAAAGATTGGAGATGCTGCAGTGTGGAGACCAAATTCTGAAATTCAGTTTGTTGCAGATGCTATAGGTACGACCATTGCTTGGCCAAATGACAAACTTAAACTAGTGTGATAGGTTTGCTCTTGTTGCTGAAACTTGTTATGTCTGGAGAATGTTTGCTACTTGATTTTCATTATGTTTATGTTGTTTGGGATACACTATGTGTTGGATCTACTTTGTAATATATTATCAGGTTTCAAAATTGTACGATATCCTACTTTGAATATGGTTTCATTTCTGGAAATACGAAAACATACAAAAGTAGAACCGCTGGAAATCAAATTATAGCACAAACAAATGCTACAAAAATAAAAATTAATAGCAAAAACCAGAAAAAAAGAATGCTATAAAAAAATGATTAATAGCAATCAAAATCCGCTATTATAATAACTAAGTTATAGCAATTAAAAGGCGCTATTATTAAATATTATATAACAAACAATAAAGCGCTATAATATCTGGACAATATAATTGCGCAATAAAAAACCGCTATCTAAAGTGCGAGACTTTCTATAACGGGCGTATACATAGCGGATAAAAAAGCGCTATCTATTTTTCTTATAGCGGATAATGTCGCGCTATAGATACCCCTAATTCTTGTAGTGCTATGGCCGAGATTTCTTGTAGTGTGACCAAAACTACCTTAAATCTGAAACTAACCGAGACTTCCTAACCGACACTACACTTAGCAATCTAAATCAATCACAAAATACCAAATCCATAAAACCTAAACCAATCAAATCCAACTGAAACCCTAGAAAACCAAACTAAGGCAACAAAAAGAGGAACTTGCTCACCCACAACAAACGATCTCATAAAGCTGCAAAACCAATTTTACCATTAAAACACAAGCCACCACATTCTGAGATCCACCCATAAGGGAGGTAAACACCACAGAAACAGATAAAGGAGAACAACACACAAGCCACACACTTGTCACCGGAGCAGAGGGAACGACGGCCGAGCCTTATCCTTTAGACCAGAACCTTCACCACACAGATCGACATAAATGAGACATGCACCACAACTGACGCTCGAAACATGTGAGCAGTGGGAGATATCGTCACAAAGACTGAACTACATAAATGGAAACTTCTTCCCAGTTCCGGCAAAAAACACCGTCCGCCGAGAGACACAATGCAACAAGGAAAAACTAACGATGAATTCTCATAAAACGAACCCAAAAAGAAAAAATAAAGTTTATTGGCTGTTTTCACAATGAATTTTTGCAAAACATTTGTTTATTCCATGTTGAGACTATTTGTAAGAAGAGTGGTAGTAATTTTATAGTAGAATATATAAAACTTAAGTAAACCACAAAAGATGATTGCATAATAGTAATACAAAGAATCTAACTGTTAGAAGCCCAAATACCACATCCGAACACATGTTAAATTATGAATATATATTATATAATAAAGCTGCAAATGTTATGTATATATTATATACTATAGCTAATAGCTCTACATATCAATTACAACCAAATTTGTGTTACCAATTATGTTTTAGGGACCATAGATCACAAAATTTATAGCATCTATGGTCCATTTTCTTGTTTAATATTACTATACTTTTTGTTGCCGACGTATTACTAGAATATTTAATAGTAAAATATATATTGCTGTAATCGATCAAGTATATAATTTTTTTTAAAGGTATGACGCAAGAGAATAAAACACTTTATGCGTATGTAAGAAACGGAAAGTAGTCATTTTTTTCTCACTAAAGAATTAAATAATTTTGTTAACACTAATATAGATTATAAAACTATTAGAAAACAATTTTATATCTATTAATATCTATGTTATACGAGAATCAACGATCACGATCACCGATTTCACTTGCTCTTGAAAATTTTCTTATAAATTTATCTTCATTAATTTTGTAAATTTTGTGTTTTCAAAAATTTAAATATAGTATTTATTGATATAGAATTTTAATCACTTGACCAGTAAACCATAGTTACTTTCACTATTAAAAAATTATATATATTCATTCCATGATAAAACTAAAAGATCCGTACATTATATATGATAGGAGCCGGCGAGTTAATCGGACCCAATTTAATAAAAACAATTTTCAAAGACTAAAGCCATACAAAAGTTATAAGGTGACAGATAGAAAGTAAATATTATGAGACAAATCAAAGACAATAACACACATATCCAAACACTAACTATAAATCTGCAAAAAAAATCTGATCAAAAATCAACAACTAAAACACTTTAGCCGGAAGAACCACCACAAGTCGAGAGAAAAGAAACCACAAGCATTTAAAGCCGAGAATTATTAAACATAGTCCACTGAAACTTATTATATTTCTTCATCATAAAAACCACGAGATAAATCATATGCAGCCAGACTGAAACGTCGTAGATACACACTTTAACAAAACAACAAGTGACGACTTGATATAAAAAGAGTCAAAACTCTAAATCTTAAAGTTGAAAAATTTGAAAGATTTATTAGCCACCAGTTAAAAATGTATTAATTTACCAAAAATATATGTTATTTAAATTTGAAATAGTTGAAAGATTTATTTGTACGTATAAATTGAATATTTAATTATATTTCAGGAAAAATAGCCATTTTTCAACAAATTGACATTTGTGGTAAAGTAGTCATCAATCTAGAAACTTTCTCGGGAAATATAAACAATAAATCTAGAAAATGGAATTATCAATGTAGTTTGAAAAATTCAAAATGAAAGACGTTGACGTCTATGACAATACAATTTTTGCATTAAAAAGGATGAAAATTCCTTGTAGAACTGTCAAACGTGTATAAAACTGTTTTCGTTTTAAATTATTAACATATTCTTTTTATTCATAAATTATTAATATGATTATTTATTTTTTATTATAATGGGGGAAATGGTGTTAGTAGTAGGCCTGTGACGGATCCGGATATCCGACTTTTTGAGGTATCCGAATCCGGATCCGGTTCCACCGGATATGCAATATGACTATCCGGATCCGGATCTTCTTGTTCCGGATATCCAATTTTCGGGTATCCGTAAAAATACCAGATATCCGCGGATATCCACAGATATCCGGATCCGATATGGAATTTAACTAAATTTTTTAGAATTTACATTTTTCACACAAAAATATAATAGCAAAATATCATATGTGATGATATAGTAGCAAAAGATCATTACTAAATTAATACATGTCAACTTCTGTATTAATTGCATATGTGTTTATATGACTGGAAAAAACAGCTAAAATTACGGTTGAATTTTTTACCCATCAAAAATATCAAGCTTAACAAACAATATACAATCAGTTTAAGGAAAATAACATGATCGCAACTAGTGTTAACTTCCAAAATGATTACACGCAGTAAGCACTCATTTGTACATATCCATTACCATTATGGACATATATGATTCCACGTTTCTATAATTTATGGTTAATACAAATAAATTTAAGATGTTTACTATAACATATATAATAATAAAGATATTATAATATAATACAAATAGATATCGGATATCCTGTTTTGAAATTTTCTATTATCCGGATCCGGATCCGGTTCCGACGGATCCGTGATTTTACTATCCGGATCCGGATCCGGCACCCCGAATATCTGCTTTTTTGGAGCGGATCTGGAGTGGATACCGGATCGGATCCGGATCCCAGATAATAATCCTAACTCTAGTTAACAGTAGTAATACCTTAAATACTAGGATTGGTTTATTTACTTTTTTGTTTGAACATGGATCACGAGTAGGTTGTAAATACAGGTAAGAGAAGCAGCAAAAGTCATGAGAAGGTCGGAGGGAACCGTAATTGGTCAAGCGTCAAATAAAACCAAACTAGAAAAAATAAGAGTTATGTGACAAAAAAAAACAAGTCATAGTCAGAGTTAGTTGGCAAATAATATTGACTTTTCTTATTACTAAAGTAGTACGTCGTGTAACAGATTTATTCAATGTGCTACAGTTTTTTTTCATTTCTGCGGATTTGCAGATTTTATTTGAAGATTATTTTGCTAGTATTGAAGATTTTAAGATGTTTTTGCAGTTTTTTTATGAATTTGCGGATTTATTCGGCAGATTTTATTTCCAGTCTTACAGATTTTTTGTATTTATTGCAGATTTCTAAAAACTCTGTTACAAAGACAAAAGACTTTAAAAATTACAAAACTAGTATTATAACGTTACAGATTTATTTGATGTGTTACAGATTTAATTTTAGTTTGTGCAGATTTTTCAAAATTGATGACGTGGTATTTTAGAATCATCATTATTTCTGCGGTTTTGTTTGTGTATTCCCTTAATTAGTATTATAAATTAATTTATAATTAAAAGTATAATTTAAACTACAAATAATGACTTCTGAAAATTTTAAAATATTATATTGTATGAAACTAAGTAGGTCAATAATTTTTTTATTTAATTTTTCGAATATAATCTTATAATATTACATTTTATATAAAATTCGATCTGAAAATCCCATACATTTATAAAGTAATTATTTCCGTAAAAGCTTTGATTTAATAATAATTTTCTATGATTTACGAAATAAGTTTATAAGTTTCAATATTATTTGATGTGTTAAATATATTTTTAATATTTAGAAAATTTTTAACTTATTATAATGGAATTTTCGGAATATCTGAATATATGATTTTATTTTAAAAAATAGAAATATTTTCTAATATTTTTTTTCTAACCGCCCATGATTTTAGGAAGTTAGTTTTACCAAAACAATTTTTTTTCAAAAAAGGAAACATATATTTTTTTTTCAAAAACGCAAATATATTCTATTAGATCACGCATGGAATGTTAATTATGATCATTTATGACTGAATTTATTGTTCTTTTGTGCTTCTTGAAAAAAAACATCTCTTATTGAAGAATAGAGAAAAAAAAATCGCCATCTACAACGATATTACATCTACGAAGAACGACCAACACAGAAAATAACCTCCATCTCTCTACAAGTTTGATTGGTACGTATTCATGATCTTTTCTGGTCGTCAACAATAACCATTGATCATGGTTCATATTGTTCTAACTTGTGGTGACTAGAGATTTGATGAAACAAGATGGAAATTTGTTGTGGATGAAAGAGGAACAAGAACAATAGGAGTAGATGATAAACCTTCTTTCAGCAGATTCATAGAAACAATTTACAAGGATTATGGAGTTGACAATAAGACTTAGGGTTTAGATTTTAGGCAATTTAGGATTTATTTTTAATTTTCAAGGTATACTTTTTAGGGTTTAGGAATTAGGGTTAGTTTTATTTTAATTTTTAGGTTTTAAAATTATTGTTTAGGGTTTAGGGATTTAGGGATTAGTGATAAGGGTTTAGATTTTATTTTAATTTTTTAAAGGTTTCCAAATTATGGTTTAGAGTTTAGGATTTATAATTTAGTGTTTAGAATTTAGGATTTATGTTTCAGTTTATTTTTTAAATAAACGAATTCAAATTTTTAAGATTTAGGGTTTCAGTTTTTTTTTTTAAAATAAAAAAAATACTTGAAGAAACATGCAATCTTAGATTATCCTATTTTAAACTTAGGGTTTAGAGTTTAGACTCTTTAGGATTTTTTTTTTAATTTTCAAGGTTTACTTTTAGGGTTTATGGATTAGGGTTAGTTTTTATTTTAATTTTAGGTTTTAAATTATTATTTAGAGTTTAGGATTTAGAATTTATGGTTTAGAAATTAAGAGTTAGGTTTCGGTTTATTTTTTAAATAAACGAA
The DNA here is from genome assembly GCA_030180135.1 of Orychophragmus violaceus. NCBI lineage: Eukaryota > Viridiplantae > Streptophyta > Magnoliopsida > Brassicales > Brassicaceae > Orychophragmus > Orychophragmus violaceus. The sequence goes on from CM058238.1 coordinate 22,351,254, forward strand.
TATAATATTTTTAAGATTTAGGGTTTCAGTTTATTTTTCTAAATATAACAAAAATACTTGAAGAAACCTGCAATCTTAGATTATTCTGTTTTAATCTTAGGGTTTTGGGTTTAGACTCTTTATGATTTATTTTTCAATTTTCAAGGTTTACTTTTAGGTTCAGAGATTAGGATTAGTTTTTATTTTAATTTTTTAGGTTTTTAAATTATGGTTTTGTAATTTAGGGTTTAAGGGTTTAGTGATAACTGTTTAGATTTTTATTTTTTTATTTTTTTTAGGGTTTCCAAACTATGGTTTAGAGTTTATGATTTAGAATTTATGGTTTAGAAATTAAAATTTAGGTTTCAGTTTATTTTTTTAAAATATACAAATGTTTTGGTTGTAATCTTATTTTTAAATTTACTTTTAATTTTTAATCATGTTAAATGTGTTAAATAGACGTGTACATGTACATAAGTGTATGTTTATTTTTCTTTCTTTCTTTGAATCACATGTCATGTGCTTACTTTCGACAACACAAAAGTTTCTAACGTTGTACACTTTATAATCATAAGAAACTTGGCCATTCCTTTAGCTCCTGCACGCCCGGTTCGACCAATCCTATGAATGTAATCTTCCAATGAAGTTGGGAAATCATAGTTAACCACACACTTTATGTCCTTCACATCTGCAAATAAACAAAAGAAAACACAGTTAAGTAAAGTTTCTGACCATGATAAACAAAAAGTTTTAAAGTAGTCAGGCAGACACATATGTTCAAAAATGCAGGAAGAAGATCAGAAAATGGATGTGTAAGTGATTTTGGTGTTTTAAAGCCTAGAGGAAAGAACATAACCCCCTTATCCTAACAACTGCAGATCTGAAAAGATCAAGAAACTAAGAGCAACACATTTTTCCAAGTAAATGTGCCCACCTTAACTTGCAGGGACAAGGAGTGTGACGGGACTAAAACACTATTAATGCAAGCGGGTGAGTCGCCCAGGCTGATCATAAAACAAATCAGCTCCATGCCCGGGAGATGGATGGGACGAACAAACTCTTCAAAGCCCCCTTTATCTTTCTATGTGGCCTTTTTTAGTACCAGAGGAAACCATGGAAAGCAGCCAGGCGACTTTTGTTAGCCCGAGAAAACGAAATGGTCTAATCTAATCCTCTCATATTGTGTTACAGTTAATCCTACCAAGTCCCCTTGCTGCTACATCAGCGGCAGTCATTATCGGAGTTCTTCCGCTCTTAAATTCTGACAAGACATGATCCCTTTCCGCTTGGTTTTCGTCACCGTGTCTGGCAAGAGCTGGCCATCCATCCATTCTCAATTGTCTAGTCACTTGATCACAACCTCTCTTTATCTCCACAAATATTAAGATTTTACTTCCATCCATTAATTGTTTAAGCAGTGCAAGGAGCCTAACAAAAGACAAAGTCGCATAAGCATCAATCATATTACAAAAAGAAGACAAAAGTTTCTACAAATCGGTTCTTCTCCAATTATAGAACAATTAAGAACATGTTGTATTTCTATGGCGTCTCTACAATCTCGATTACTTGGTTGATAGACCCTACTTAATCAATGACAATATACTCAATCTGAATAAATTAGCGAATACATTATATGAAGTAGACCTTATATGGATCTCGTAGAAGCTGCCTGGCGAGAGATTCAACCTCTCGTGGCCATGTTGCACTCCAGAGCAGTGTCTGTCTATCTGGTCGGATCTGCCAAAGGAAAATGACAGTGTCGATTGAAACCATAATGTCTTGAGTAGCATAATACAAATGCTCATGCATATATGATCTTTATGTTGAATCACAGTGGCCGACCACCTTTTCATTAATGACAATATACATAATAGTTTTGGAGGAAGTAAAAACATACCTGTGATACAATCTTTTTTATTCGGGGTTCAAATCCCATGTCTAACATTCTGTCAGCCTCATCTAGCACAAGGTAAGTCACTCTATTCAAATTAGTGTGTTGGCACTCTAACATATCGATCAAACGACCAGGTGTAGCAATTACAATCTCAACACCTGACAAGACAACCGTGATTCGTAAAGTTTTTTGTTCCATCCAAGAACCAGATATGAAAAGCTACAATATTGTAATAAGAAGAATGAACCTCTTCTAAGATCGCGAATCTGAGGTCCTTTAGGAGCACCACCATAGATACAAGTGCTTCTAACACCAGATAGCAGCCCGAATTTCCTTGATTCCTCTTGAATCTGAACTGCTAATTCTCTGGTGGGCGCCAATATTAAAACGATGGATCCATCATCTTGACCTAATAAACCCCCAACATTACACATAAGTAAACATGTTCCCAGAAAGAAAAAATGCAGCTAAAATCCAACAATCATCAATATATTGTTGTAAAAATACTCACCTAGTCGAGGTTGTGCACTTACGTGGACCAACGCTAGTAACAAGTAAGTCAATGTCTTACCAGAGCCAGTCTCAGCAATACCAATCAAATCCCCCTACCCTTCAAAGCCATTGGCCATCCCTGAGCTTGTATTGGTGTTGGCTTAGTAAATCCCAATTTAGCAATTGCGTCGAGAATGTTATCTATCAAACAGATAATCAAAGAGATAAGTCTACAAAATCAAACCACTAAACCAAGAACAAAATATATCAAATAAGCATAACGTTTAATGAACAAAGCAGTATACTTGTACTCATATTTCAGAACATCGAAATCAACTTCAACATAACATATGACATCTAAATCATATTCCCAATCATAAACAAAAAGATAAACATAACCGATCCAATCAATACCTGGAAAGTTAGCATCTTCGAACATCTTAACGGGCTTAGGAACATCACGCCCTTCAACATAAATATCCCTCTCAGTTCTATACATCTTAACGCATTGATAAAACGAATTCTACTCCGGAAGAACAAGGGAAAACAGACCCAAAAAAGTGTGATATAGGGAATTGGTGTTCGGTGTTCGGTGTTGTGTTTTGGTTTTGGTGTTGGCGGGAACTTGATAGGATGTAAGTTTTAATCCCTATACTAACTGCAAGTGCACAGTAATGTCAATGTAGTACTTAGGGTATCGAATCCACGAGGACTCTAGGCAACGATAGAATTAGAACGGTCAAGATTAAACTAGGAGAAAGCAATGTAGTGAGAAACTAAAAGCAATGCAAGAAAGTAAATTAGTAGCGAGTTTGTAAGCAATGAGGCAAAGCGTTAAGTCTAGGGAGTTCTCAGGAAATCAGGAACATAAGCTAATCAATCAATCGGGATCTAATATCATAAATCTGTTCTAGAACTGGAATCACGGAAGTATAAGAAACCAACTTTCGTTGTGAATCCTATCTATGTCTAACAACCTAGCAAACCAACTTTCGTTGTGAATTCTAGAGTTCTAAACAAGCATTAATCTCAAGTTCTGTCGTTCACAATTCTTCTAAACCAAATTTCTTTGCGAGTAGATCAAATTGCTCATCTAGGTTCTTTCTAGCTAATCAACCAAATGTCATTGTGGAAATAAACCTAACATCATAAATCTGGATAGCTACTTCAGATTAAGCATTAAAAACAATCATAGATGAAGAACTAACAAGTATGAATCCCTATAGATTTATCAACCTATAATTCCATGAAATCCCTAATGAGAATCCCTAAACCTAACAGGTAATCTACTCATACATGATCATCGAAACAGAAAACATCATGAATAGAAAACCAAATATTATAAAATCAAATAAAGAACTGGGGTTCGAAATCCTCTCTCTTTCGAGAGCAGGATCAGCCCCTAACTCTCTCTCTGAAAATAGAATAAAGCGTAAGTAAAAGCGTAGCCTAAACAATGGCTTAAAAACCCTAATATAATGGTCTAATCACGGCTGGGGCTTCTTTGTAATTATGAGAAACTTCTGGGCTTTGTTACAATTTTCAAACTCTTCTTTAAACCGCCGAGAGAAGCCCATAACGCGTCTGCATCGATCGATGCCAAAGGTGCATCGATCGACACAAGTAGCAAATATCGACAGTGAACTCTATCTCTAGGGTCAATACTCCAAAATGCTCCAAAAAGCTTCATAATCACCAAATCCGCTCCAAACGTGTCTAGGCCTGTAAACATACTAAAAAGACTCCAAAACATAATAAAAGACTCGATAAACAAGACATATACCATGGTTAAAATCCCTAAAATCCATGGTATATCAGAACGCATGGGTGTTTCGGTTTGCTAGAGTAGCTGGAAAATCTTAGTATTATCTCTTTTATTTATCTCTTTTATTTCTAGTACTTATCTTATTAGATTGAGATATCAATCTCTTATAAAAGATTTGTATCAGATCGATTAATTCAATAAGAAAGTCTTTGGCAATTATCTTCTTTACATCTATCTTCTCTGCAAATCGATTGTGAGTGCTCTTGTGCTTGAAGGTTCTTACGTTCCTTTGCATTAAGAGGTCGAAATCTGTGTTTTAGGAACATTGGTTTCTTGGTGACTTGGATCATAAGTTACTGATAATCTTTTCGTTATCAAAGGTATCAGAGCTTCGTCGTTTCTCGAAATTTAAATGGCCGAAACACGAGCTCAGAAGGAGAAGGAAGCGATGTTCAAAGAAATCGAAGGCATGTTGGACACTCGTCTTGTGAACATTGAAGGATCAGTAGCGACTAAAATAGCAACGCACAATTTCATCGATCCTAAGGTGGCTGAGAAATTGGGATGTCAGCTGATACCAGCTGGTAACAAACGGTTTGCAGTCGTGGATGATCGGAAACTGGGTATCACCTCCAAGGTGGAAAGTTTTCATTGGTATTTCGGCGGTACAGATTTTATGGATGATGTGATGGTACTACCATTGGGAAATTGTGACATGGTGTTAGGAGTGCAATGGTTGGCCACATTAGGTCCGATTACTTGGGATTTCACCAAGCTGGAAATGCAATTTAGATGGGGCAGTCAAAAAGTTTCTCTCCAGGGTATGCGAGAAGGATCAGTGCGCGAGATGAAGGTTAATCGTTTGAACAAGCTAAGGGATGACGAAGGGATGCTCTATCTACTGGACAGTGCTGAAGAAGATAGCATGGTTTCGACGGTGGACAGTTAGAAGCACACAACTCGGCCGCACCTCACGAACTGTCGGATGTGCTGAGTAAGTTTGCATCCGTGTTTGAAGAACCTACGACGTTACCACCTTCTCGTCTGAAGCATGATTATCGTATTCCTCTAATGGAGGGATCGAATCCGGTGAATCAACGTCCTTATTGCTACGCTATTCACCAAAAGAATGAGATAGATCGAATCGTCCAAGAAATGTTGACTTCAGGCACGATCCAAGATAGTTCCAGCCCATTCGCATCGCCAGTAGTATTGGTGAAAAAGAAAGACGGAACTTGGAGATTATGCGTGGATTATCGAGGGCTTAACAGTATGACGGTTAAGGACAGGTTCCCTATACCTTTGATCGAAGATCTCATGGATGAATTAGGAGGCTCGGCAGTTTATTCAAAGATCGACCTTCGCGCAAGCTATCATCAAGTTAGAATGGCCACCGACGACAACCATAAGACCGCTTTTAAGACACATGCAGGTCACTACGAGTATCTGGTCATGCCGTTCGGCCTTACCAATGCTCCGGCTACATTCTAGGGCCTCATGAATGCGGTTTTTAAGCAGTTCCTCCGTAAGTTCGTACTCATCTTTTTTTATGACATCTTAGTGTATAGCCCTACAATGGCACTACACGTTAAGCACTTGCAGGCCGTTTTTAGTCAGATGAAGGAACACAGATTGTTTGCTAAACGAAGTAAGTGTGTCTTTGCTGCGGAAAAGATTGAGTACCTCGGCCATTACATTGAGGCTACAGGGATTTCGACTGCCCCTAACAAGGTCAAGGCTATCGCCGAATGGCCCCTGCCTCTCTCTCTCTAAAACAACTACGAGGGTTTTGGGTTTAGCGGGCTATTACAAGAGATTTGTATGCAACTTCGGCTCTATTGCACGTCCATTGATAGCTCTTATAAAAAAAGACTCATTCGAATGGTCTGAGGAGGCAACTTATGCGTTTGCGAGCTTGAAGAAGGCATTGTGCGAGACCCCTATTTTAGCATTGCCACGTTTTGATCGACAGTTCGTGGTCGAAACAGACGCTTGTGGTCATGGTATAGGTGTAGTGTTAATGCATGAAGGTCATCCTTTGGCATACATCAGTCGGCACTTAAAAGGAAAGCAGCTGACTTTATCTATATACGAGAAGGAATTACTCGCAATGGTGTTTGCGGTTCAAAAATGGCAACATTACTTATTGACGGGACGATTTATAATCAAAACTAATCAACAAAGCTTGAAATACTTGTTGGAGCAACGTCTAAACACTCCTATTCAACAGCAATGGTTACCAAAGTTACTTGAATTCGATTATGAGATTCAGTACCGGCAAGGTAAGGATAACCTCGTTGCAGATGCATTATCAAGGGTGGATGGCTCCGAGGTATTGCACATGTCCCTCTATGTTCTTGACTGCGACTTACTAAAGCAGATTCAAGCGGGGTATGAGAGTGACGGTGCGCTTAAGGATCTGATCGCGGAACTGAAAGTGAAATCGAAGGCTCGGAAACACTACTCATAGTCTCAAAATTTGTTACGTTGGAAGAGTAAAATGGTGGTTTCGCAGGAAATCCATCTCAGGGACTTGATACTGAAATGGCTACATGATTCAGGTAGTGGGGGTCACTCCGATAGGGACGCCACACACCAGAGAGTCAAGGGTTTGTTTTATTGGAAGGGAATGGCTAAGGACATACAAACTTATATCAGAAGTTGCAGCGTTTGTCAAAGATGTAAGTACGATACGATAGCTTATCCCGGCTTTATTCAACCTCCGATAGCTTATCCCGGCTTGATTCAACCTCTTCCTATACCCGAGACACTGTGGACTGATATTTCTATGGATTTCATTGATGGGTTGCCTCCATCTTTTGGGAAAACGGTTATCTTTGTCGTAGTGGATCGGCTCAGCAAAGCCGCCCATTTTATGCCGCTTGCACATCCCTACACAGCCGCGTCCGTGGCCCAAGATTTTCTGGACAATGTATTCAAGCTTCACGGCTTGACTCGTTCCGTTGTGAGTGACACGGATGCCATCTTCCTAAGTGATTTCTTGACAGAAATTTTCAGCTTGCAAGGGGTCGCCTTAAATCTCTCCAGTGCGTATCATCCACAAACGGATGGCCAGACGGAGGTGGTAAACAGATGTCTGGAGACCTATTTGAGATGCATGTGCAGTGATCGACCTCATTTATGGAGTAAATGGTTACCACTTGCTGAGTATTGGTACAATACCAACTTTCACTCATCAATACAGATGACACCTTTTGAGGCAGTATATGGGCAGCCACCTCCTGTACATTTACCATACCTACCAGGCGAGGCAAGGGTGGCTGTAGTTGCTAAGTCGCTGCAGGAAAGAGAGGACATGATCTTGATCTTGAAGTTTCACCTTCTTCGCGCACAGTATAGGATGCGATTGATGGCTGATAAACATCGCACGGATTGTACCATTGAGCTCGGGGATTATGTCTACGTCAAACTACAACCGTATAGACAACAATCAGTGGTAGTACGCTCGAACCAGAAACTCTCTCCAAAGTATTTTGGGCCATACAAAGTGCTTGACCAGGTCGGTAAGGTTGCTTTTAAGCTCGAGCTACCACAGTCTTCGCAAATCCATCCGGTCTTCCATGTGTCTCAACTCAAGCTGCGTATCGACAATGTTTCGACCTCTACTCAGATCCCAACTGTCGCCCATGATGTCTTGCGTCATGAACCGGTTCGAGTATTGGAAATAAAAATGGTCCAACGCCAGGGCAAAGCTGTAACGAAGGTGCTTGTACAATGGTCCGCATGGGTGTTTCGGTTTGCTAGAGTAGCTGGCAAATCTTAGTATTATCTCTTTTATTTCTAGTACATGTCTTATTAGCTTGAGATATCAATCACTTATAAAAGATTTGTATCAGATCGATTCATTCAATAAGAAAGTCTTTGGCAATTATCTTCTTTACATCTATCTTCTCTGCAAATCGATTGTGAGTGCTCTTGTGCTTGAAGGTTCTTACGTTCCTTTGCATTAAGAGGTCGAAATCTGTGTTTTAGGAACACTGGTTTCTTGGTTACTTGGATCATAAGTTACTGATAATCTTTTCGTTATCAAAGTGATAAAAGAAAATTAGATCGCGAAGAAGAAGAAGAAGTAAAAATAGATCAAGAGAACACATAACACCTCTCGAATCGGGAACAGATGAGTGGAAATCGGCGGACAACAACGGGAGAGCAAGCGAAGGTTGGCTACAGAGCTAAAGAAGAACGGTGATTACCCTAATTGTTGACTGCTACGAGAAAGGGGAAAAACTTACAATGTTTAGTATCTATTTTTTTTGGGAAAAAAGCTGTGGTGGTACTAAAACATGTGTTAATTAATATAATAGCATCTGCGATTCTAATTTTTGTAGGCTAATATTTTGGTCTAAAATGACCTTACATGTACTTGTTAGGAAAAAAATAATTACAAGAATGCCATTACTATTTTATTTCCACATCAGCAAAAATGAACTTTATTTACGAAAATGCCACCTTCCCGAAATAATAAATCCGCACGGATTTATGACATTCTTTGTTACATATTTAATAAATCTGCACGGAATTATTTTCTTTTGTTGCGGATTTATTGTCTTTGTTGCAGAGTTTTATAAATCTATAACACGTTAGAAGGTTTTGAAAAATTACTATACTAGCATCATAGTATTACAGATTTTTAACCGTGTTACAGATTTATGTTCTCATGTTGCAGATTTGTTTCTTTTTTTGCTGACGTGGCACGGATTTATATTAACGTGTTGCAGACTTTTGCAGATTTTCCAGATTTGTTTTCTTAGTTTTGAATAAATCTGGAATTTCATGTTACGGATTTGTGTTACGTGTTACATATTTATTAAAGTCCGCAACAAAGAAAATTGTTAAAATTAATTACTATTGTAGCACTCCTATGTTACAGACTTTCTCTCTTTGTAGCAGATTTGTTTTCAATGTTACGGATTTATGTTATGTTAGATATTGATTTTAATGTTACGGATTTATTGAAGATGTATATAATTCGAATAATTGTTGCCTGATTTTTTTCCTGATTTTTAGGAACCGTTTATGGTAATTAAATATTCACTTAAGAAATTCAATATTTGGCAAAAAAAAGATAACCAACAAAAAAACTTTTTTCAATTAATTTCTCAATTAAATAATTTCGTTATTTTTTTTTGTTTTAATTTTTTTACAAAATAAATATAATAATAAAAATAACCAACAAAATTTGTTTATATTAATTTCTCATTTAAATGATTTTTTATTATTTTTATATTAAATTCTTGTTTTCGAAATCAAAATAATAAAATATAAGCAACAAAAATATTTTTTATCAATTTTTAAAAATTTTATATTTATTAAAAAATTATGTTGTATTAATTTCTTATTTTTTAATTTAAAAAAAAAACAAAATTAGCCAAAAAAATAATTTGTGTTAATTTATTATTTAAATGATTTATTTTTAAAATATATTTTCTATTTTTTGAAAGAAAAAAATTAACCATAAAAAATATTTGTAATTTGTATTTAAATAATTTTTTTATAAAATTATTTTTATTAGTTTCTTACTATTTATTTTTTTTAAAGAATTTATATTAACTATTTATTTTTAAAAAACGAATTTATATTAATTGTTTTTAAATGAATTTATATTAATTATTTATTTTTAAAAACGAATTTTATATTAATTATTTATTTTTTAAAAAGTATATTAATTATTTATTTTACTTTAATGATTATATATTATTTCTTTAAAAAAAATAAGTTAAGGAAAGGATAATATAGTATTTTAAACCATTATAGAATGTTACTCTAGTAAAAAACACACCTAACGCTACTCTAGTAATTAACCTTAAAATTTGTACTACCAGGAGTAATTTTCACATTTTTTTACTCGATTTTTATTCATGAATCTTTGTTTTTTTGTTTTAAATCGATTTTGATTTTAAATAAAGTTTTGTATTTTTGGTTTTTAAATATTTTTTAGTTAGATGTATTAAAAATGATAAATATATTGAAATGGATAACTATGTCATTTTACACATCTTTAATACTAAGTTAATAAACTTAGGCTTATGGATACTAAGTTAGTAATTAGTCTAAAGATTCATACTACTTAGAGTAAATTTCACTTTAATAAATCACCCACCTCTGCATGTATGTTTGTATGATGTAGATGGTGTTTTTTAAAGTACTCCATCAGGAGTTTCATAACGACATCTTCGAGAAGGTGGCATGTTGGTAACATCTTCCAACATCCTACCAAAAACACGTGATAAATTAACAGAATTACATACTTGTGAGTTTGAAACATCAACACTATTTTCAGATTCAATAGCTCAAGTAATTTTCTTCCTCTTTTGTGTTCCTTTAGTTACTCCAGGCGTTCTTTCTTTCATGTCTCTCTTGCTCTTCACTGGTTATCACTTTAGTATGGTTTAGATCTAAGAAGTGATGTCGGTTTGGTTACTCTAAGTTTAGATTTTTATTTATTTATTCTATGATGGTTAACAAATGTGTGATATCAATTTAAATCGTAAATATCCGGAACAATATTTTGAAGATTATGTTCCCATGTGTATCATTGATGAAATATATTATTGTTAGCTCAGATTGACCAATATTATCGCATATAAATCACTCGTGTAAATAAGTGAATTGGTTGAGTCAGTTTATCTTATGTTGCATATAAGATACATATAATAGAATTTGTTATTAATGTTATCAGATCATGTTCTAAAAATTTCTTTTATTTGGTCAGATTAAAGTCTCGGTTTCATAAAATTAAACTATCATTTCCATTACATTCTCAAGCATATTTTGTTTTTATGCACCATTTTAAATTCTAACTCTATTTTTAAAAGAAACAGATATCATTATTGAAACTTCTTAAAAATATATTAAATATTAAAAACACCCAAGCAAACACCATTAACGATCTTGAGAACAATCAAACTAAAACCAAAACTTATTAAAATCAAATCCAGTTTCATCATCTTCAGTTATACTCATTTCTTCATCTCTTCTTCCGTAATCTTTTCCAGTTTAATTGCTTTGGTGCAGTGCTTCTTAGATGTCAAAGTTAGATCAGGTGCAACTTTCTCATCTTCTTGTGATCGTTTAGATGATGGGATTGTTACAACATCTGAATTACGCTGACTGTCCGTAAAAAGCAGAGAATCATTCAGAATGAAAATTAGCATAAAAATTAATATATAGATTCAGAGAGTATTGCCAATTCTAAATGACATCAATTTCTGTATGACAATATTACCTCACCACCAGTAATCAAAGTTGATTTCTTGTTTGATCCAGAAATTATTAACGCAGCTGAGTCAGCTGTATCTAATTCACTACCAGTCCAAACCTTTCCATCTTTATAGGTATCTACTCCATACTGAATATTTTTCTTCTCGATAAACACATCAAACTTAAAAAATTTACCAATCACATTCTTGATCTCAATAGGCAACAACTTAAGACCGTTTATATGTTTTCATTTGCAAAAAAAAACTAAACTATTAATAAACATTATATATATAGAGCATCAAAGTGTCTTTAGATGTATCTCATCAAACGAACCATTCAGTAGTTTCGCAACACTTTCCATAACATTCTTTGCAAGTGTGTCTAAAAGCATGAATTTAGATGTTCTCAATATGTCCCTAATCTTGACATGCAATTTGTACCTTTAAACAAAATATAATTGTTTCAAGAATAAATAAACCGATAGTTATCATCATAAACAATGTTAAATATTTATTTAATCATTTAATAATTCTAATTATCTAACCGGTGTGTAACATATGTCACAATTGTTTCACAAACTTCACACCACCATAACGGTTTGGGATCGATTTTAATAACTTTTTGTTACATCTACCACACTCAAAATAATATCAAAATAATATCATCCCAAGTCGGTATCTATATCATTGATACTGCATATATACAATTTTGCACTTAACCTAAAAAATATAAAATCATGTTTATATCCATATATGATAACGTGAAGTGTGAAGTATTACCTGAATCGAAGTCAACATTTCTGAGACTCTTGTTCGGGTACTAAATCCATTGATCACGTCTAGCATTCTGTTCACCATTTTCTTCCAAGTTTTCAAATATGGATATTGCATGAGAATCATCCCTGAACCTTTAAATTGCACAATAATTAGTAAAAAACAATATAGGTAAATTTCGTAAATCTCTATATATTGTAGTTTTACAACGAAAAGTTAAATGGTGCATACATTTTAGATGTTATGCTTCTTCTATTTCAAGATTAATTAGGACCAACAATGTATCAAAAAACATTTGATATTTGCAGCCCACCTAACCAATAGATAAAACTTGCAAGTATTAATATTATATCAATGCTATATATATAATATGGATATTTCAATAGTATATAGATATATTTATATACAAAATATTCTCTCACTATCAATTATATATACCTATGCAGTATAAAAAATTCAATAATTAAAACTAGAAATAAAGAACCATAGAACAAAAAAATAATAAAAATAATTATTATAAAAATAGAAAGAAAAATTTATAAAAATAGGATACAATGACAATAAAAATATAATAACATACAAAATAAAATAAAAATATATATAATCAAAGAAATCTAAAATGATAACTAAATAAATCTAAAGAAATTATATAAAAACAAGAAGATAAGAAAGAAAATAAAATTAATATATACAATTTTTTTAAAAAATGATTACTAAAACATTAAGATATTATGAATGAAAACTAACTTAAAAATTTGATGAATAAAAATGTATAAATAACAAGTATAAATATTTTAAATAGTTTATAAAAAATTGAAGGAAATAACTTTTTATTAAAAAGCTTATTAAATTGATAATTATTTTTAAGATAATTTAATAATTGTATATTAGCGCATATTCTCTCCTAAAAACCAATATATTCATAAAAATACAAATTTGTGAATTAAAAACATATAAAATATTGATATTCAAAATAAATATCAAAATATATTAAATATTTATAAAATTAAGTAAAATCGGCGTATTTGCGCGAATTCTATTCTAGTATGAATAAAAAGCATGTATATGATTTAGCTTTGATAATTTATCTTCTTTTTTTATTAATTATATGTGTTACAGCCCTCTGTTTTCCTACCAACCTACCAGCAATATATGTTATACATTCAAATAAATATAATAAATTATTTTTCAGTAGTTGTAAAACAGCAACCATAATCAAATTCATCATATATTCCAATAATATAATTATTGAATAATTTTAATATTTTATCAAATTAAGAATATCACAATTAAAATAGTTCATCAGCTTTCTAACTTGTTTTTCAGTAATTAAATTTTGTTTTTAATAGTACAGATAATTAAAATCGGTTAATTTATTTTTAATATGTTTAATTTTTGTAAATGTCTAAATATAAAAATTATTATGCTAATTTAATAGATTAAAATATAACTAAAATTAATTTTATTATTTAATAATAAATCTTAGTTTAGTAATTATTTTTACTTAAAATCAATATTCAAAATATTTTATATGATTTTAATAATATATATATATATATTCATATTTTAATTAAAAATATATTAAAATATATTTTGAATAAAATCATAAATTTGAAAATATTTATATTAAAATATAATTAAAATTATTTTTATAATAAATTCGAAATTAATAATTATATTCATAAAAATCGAAAAATATTTTATATGATTTTAATAATATAAATATATATATATTCATATTTTAATTAAAATTAATAATTATATTCGTAAAATCGAAAAATAAAAATATTTTTTCTTGAATAAAAAAAAAATATATATATATATATAATAAAAAAATATTTTAAAATATTATGAATATATTTAAAACAAAATCATTAGTTAGAGAATATTTAGTATGGTCTACATATACATATAATTCAAAATCTAATAATTCCAAAATATCTTTAATGAAATCCAAAAATCTTTATTAAATATATTGGCACAAACCGTGATATAACACATGACTAAATGTTATTAAAAAAATCACTTATTTTAATAATATACAGTTTTAATATATTATTCCAATATAATATATTATAGTATAATTAAGGACTTGTTTCGGAAGACAGGATCATTACTTTTTATTTCAAAAAAGACAGGATCATTACTATGGATTATTCATATAAGTGAGCACTAATTTACTTCATGTTTTTAAGTTCGTATTTCAAAATATGTTTTTGTCAAGAGAAAAGGCATAAAATAGCACAAAAAACATGTCTTATCATAAATATAGCACCAAAAAAAATAATTCACATTTTTAGCATTATTTTAATTACAAAGACTTTTATATAGCATTATATAATTTAGGGTTTAGGGTTAATTATTTAAGATTTAGAGTTTATTATTTAGGGTTTAGGATTTAGTATTTAGGGTTTAGGGTTTAGTATTTAAGGTTAATGTTTAGTATTTAAAGTTAAGGATTAGGACTAATTTAGTGACAAAACATGTTTTAGTGCTATTTTTGTAATTTTTCTTCCTTGTTGCTATATTTGTGATGACATGTTTTTTGTGCCATTTTTGCGATTTGCCCTTTTGTCAATATAATTTTGTTTTGTTAACATGTTCCTATAATTTAGAGTTAAAATAAATGAAACAACTAATATTTGTTTTTTTTTTTTTTTTTTGATTAACTTGGGGTATCCCGAACCTATGGAAGGGCTCAGACTAATCTTCAAGGGGAGGTGCAGCCCATGGATAGATCCTCTCACCGGGTATTCAAATGGGCCCCTAAAGCAAGGCCCATATCCATGTGGGTGTCCTTAAACAAATGTGACTTAGTTTCGCATGGAAGGAGGATCGAACCCGGAACGTGTTAGCGTCCAAGGCCCGTCCCCAATCACTTAACCACAAGAGCTACGCTAATATTTGTTTTTGACATTAAAACAACTAATCTTTAGTGAAATAGTATGAAGTTCACTACAATATTGCGTTAAAAATTAAACTGAATATAAATGTAGAATAGTATGTCCAGTTATATGAAAGAGAAGAAGGATCTACTCGTACCGAGCTAGAGCTAGAGCTAGAGCTACTTCCAGAGCGGTGAAGCATTCAGCTCAACCCACCACCTTCGTTGTGACCGGCCATGAGCTGAGCTCTTCCATATACTCCGGTGCCTATTGGGACTGGATTTCCATACTGGTCAAGCTGTTGGTTAGTCTGCTGCGCTCCGGACTGGTTTTGGTAAGACTCCATTTTTCCTTCGACTCTAAAGTTTAACCTGTTTTGGTTTTATAGAACCGGCTTTGGATAGGAATCATTAATTAACTACGAGAGACACACGTGGCTGTCACCCAAGACGCTGGTGTAGTATTTAGCGACACGTATTTGTGAAAAAAATCCACACATATTCCAAGTTTTGAATATTTCGTAAATAACTTATTTGGGCCGTATGGGCCATTTGCCACAGCCTAGAAAACATAAGGGCCTGAAATGGAAGTTGAAGAAACGGCGTCGTTTCTTTTATCTTCGACTTTTGATGTTCATCTTTTGATTTCAGGATTTTTCTTGTTTTTGTTTCCGCTTCAGATTTGAAATTGAAATCATGATACAAATAAATCTGTATCTCAACAACACAATGAATCAGAAGCTAATGTTCCCAAAGAAACAGAAACTCCTCTTGCCAAAAGAACTTCCAACCCGACGATGGAGCTCAGATTGACGAAGAACACTCAAGAACACATAGAGAGAGGAAAGAAGAAACTGAGATGTTTTTTTATTAATTTGCAGGAATGAATCGAGTTGTTTGTTACAAAGCTGTTTATATTAGTATTGTGAATGAAAGAGTCTCCTCCAAGTGGCTAATATCTATCCTTTATTTACTTTACTGTATCAAATCAATAAGCTCTGATTTCAATTCATCAAAGCTGTTTGTGTTCTTTTGTCACCAGGAAGGAATTGAATAAGGTATGATCCACGAGCTTTAATATTTGTATAGTTCTGAATCCTTGAATTTTGTGATGTTTTGTATATGAGATTATCTCTTGGTTTTAAAGATGGATCCGGATGCAGTCAAGTCGACCCTCTCGAATAAACTAATTTTCTGTTTTGAGTATTGGCTTAAATCCATCAAATGCGTTTTCAAAGTTGCCTTTTTCTGAGATCGTATGCTATTCGTAGAATGATACAAGTGGTATTGATCTGTGTTACGAGATATTCATGTAAAAAGGATTGTTGTTTGATGTTTTTTGTTGAGGTTATAGGCTAGACATTTTTGTAGATAATTTGTTATTTCTGATGGATTTTGTTCTTCATACGAATGTGCAGGAAATGAGAGTGCAATGTCAATGAGGAGGTTGATCTTGATGAACTAATGGATGTAAGTGCAATGTTCTTATTTTTGTATTTGAGATTTATGCTACTGTCTCTAACTGTAGACTTGCTTGCTTATGTTCTGTAGCTGGAAAAATTGCACGCAGCACTCAAGGTAATATAACTTTTGGCATCATATTGTGCCTTGTGTTTTATATTCCTTTATCGGTATGAACTAAACAACCTCCAGGTTTTTATCTTGACAGAGAGAAGCGTTCAAAAGAGGGAGATTTCTTGGGGGAAGTCACCAGGAGTGAGAAAGTCATATGTCATTTCTACCACAAGGAGATTTACCGCTGCAAGTAAGATCTCCCATAAGCTTCTGTTATCATCAAAGTGGACGCAGAGGTCAGTGAACCACTCTTGATTAAAGATAGAAAAAATGGGTTGTATATCTCTTCTGCAAATCTAATGCTCGGCTAACAAAAATGCAGAATGCTCCTTTCTTTGTCACGAAGCTAGCAATAAAGACCTTGCCTTGCGTTTTGCTGTTCAGGTTTCATCTCTCTCGACGAATTCTTACATACATGGTTTGTTTCTAGGTTTTATACTGATAGAATATGCCTATTTTGTCATTCTCATTGCGATGGATAGGCTAGTTGGGTTCCAAGATTTGGGCACAAAGGACGATTTCAGCACTACCAAACTGGAGAACGTTATTGTTGCTTAAAATGTGCAAATCATCAAATAGGAATGCTCAGCAGGATGATGAAGATGCGGAGTATCAAGAGAGCATAAGGCGGTCGGTTAGGTCTTCAGAGAATCTGGACTCTGACTCTGACTGATATATTTTTATTAGAAAAGGAAACTTGGATATTAGATCCAAATTCAAATGCTTTCATGACATTGTATGTTGCTATGTGTAATACACCAATTTATTGTTGCTGATAGACTGTTTTTTGCTTAAGAAGTGCCATCGTCAGGTCTTCGATCGGGAGAGTCTCTTCCCAATCCATGTCTAGTTCTGAAAATGAATGTAGCATCAAACCCTCGATTCCCCAAAATCCTTGATGCCTTTTCGCCAAATTACCTGAGCATATTGACATGTACCTCAACATCGGAACTGGTTCGGTGGAGTGAGAGCATCTATTTTGGTTATGAGATAGATTAACATAAGCTTGGATAGGTTTATCAAAGAGTCAAACTCATCCTCTTCGATCTGGCTCATACCAAGTGCTTAAGGCTCGCAATATCAGAGAGAGGATTTCTTAGCTAGGTCTGAGTTGATCTGCTTCTCATCAAAGTTCCCACTAGTCCCAATCCCAAGGTGACGACAGTTGAGGCCTTCCGGGTTAGAGAATGAATCATTCTTTGCAGGTGAGGATGGTTCCACTATATGCTCTGTCAACAACTTCTGCTAGACTCTGTTGCAGATCTTCCGTTTCTCAACATAACAAAGCCTTCTCCGATCCATCCATGTATGTGTTGTTACTATAATTCTGAAACTGAAACCAAACCTCAAAATTAAACTAGCTGCGATGTTCTCCATGTTTTGCTGTCCGTTTTCCTCCTTCCCTGAGTTTTGATCGTCTTGTTGTTGCTGTCTGTTTTCTTCATTCTTTGAGTTCTCTGATGTATCGCTCCGCCCCACCTCCACCTCCATAGGTTGTTCTTGTTTGGTCGCATCTGTGAATGTAATGGTCTGCGTTCGAATCCTGATCTTGCCCTTGTTTCTTTCCTTGTTCCACATCCTGCAATTCTTTTTCTTGTCCTTGTCCTTGCTCTTGCTCTTGTGTTCCTTTATTGTACCTGATTGAGCCCCAGCGCCCTCGTGGCGTTGTTCCTTCTCAAACTCTCATCTTCTCAAACCGGAAACATGGCATTTGGAAAAGGACGTGGAAACAAACGCTCTTCTACGACGTCGTATGTGTCAACCATTACAATGGTCATCTTTGTGGCTCTCTATGTCATTGGTGTATGTTGTTTCGGTATAACACAATCTTCTGGATAGAGTGAGAGCGTGATGTAAGGTGAGAAGGGAGTTCGTCATAGCTTAACTGCGAAGAAGACATCACATTGTCGATATCAGAAGTGTTTCCTCTCAATTCATCTTGAAAATACTCTGCGATTCATGATACACATGGTCTTTACACACAAGTATCCCGCCAACCGCTTTGATGGTCAAAGGCAAGTATTTGCATTTCGTTACAATCTCCTTGCCACAATCCTCTAGCTCAGGACGATCACAAGCACCGTTATTGGCTGCAAACTCCACTTTACAAAATAGCAGCCAGCTGTTATCAGCACTAAGGAGCTTTGGACGGTGAGTCTTGTGAGAATCACTGAACCGGAAGGGACCCATTTAGGTAGGATACGTTTAACATTCCTAAATAAGATTGTTTGATATATTATCTAACATAAGATTACATTTAAAAACTTTCACAGAAAACAAAAAAGAAAAAAAAATAATAAAGAATACACACTCATAAAATAATATCTCTGAGATCGAAGAGAAGTTTTCTCCAAAACTATTAACTATTTAATTTGACCTTATTTTTATCGCTTTCAATTTTCTTGGCTTTCATGAACACAATCAATTTTTGGAGTACTTTATCCACAGTGTCATTCCTCATCAGTTGTTTAGCTATTTCTGCTGTTGTAATTTGTATTTCCCTTAGAAATTCATCAATCTCGTCTAAGAGTATATGATCTTCAATCTCAAGATAGTTTGAAGTCAAAACCTTAAAAGCAGCTGGTGTGCAATACAATATGTGAATGTGCATGTTCATATGTCTTGGCCTCAACAATGCCGGATCCAATCTTTCTCTGTAGCTAGTTGTGAACACTATAAACCACTCGTTACCACAACTTGACCATAGTCCATCCAAAAAATTCAATAGACTAGAGAGTATGACCTGAAAACATTATTAATAAGCTTAAGTTATACTGACATACTACATGTTTCAAGCATATTAATAAAAAAAAACATATGTGATAATGAATCATATGCATTACCGGTTTATCCAGAAGATTGTTCGACTCATCAGTAGTCTGATCCTTAAACTCAATGGAACAATCAATATCTTCTACAACCAAAATCGAACGGTTTGCAGTAGACATCAGTAACATCCGGAGATCAGCGTTGCTCTTAACTGATGCCAAGTCTAAGTCATAGACATCAAAGTTAAGATGGTTGGCTATGGCTGCGATCAAGCTTTTCCCACTCTCCCGTAAAAGCTTTTACGCACTCGCGGGGGTTCGATTGTGTGAATGATTTGTTACATGTTATTTTCGTTATTAGGTCGTAAATATAATTAAATATATGTCTTATAATGATGGTTGGATCATACGTGTTTCAAGACATCACCTATATTTTCTTTTCAAAAATGGTCTAAAATGTTTTCATGTAACATTTTCTTATGACGAATATGTAAAGTTTAAGGTTAATATTATATTATTCTCCAATTGTATTACTTAAGATTCTATTTAATAAGTTTGTAGTTTTATGTAGCACAATTTTTAATAACATTATCTGCACATTATCTGCACGCTTAACTTCACTTGACTTTGTCATTGCTGAAAAGTACTTTTAAACATAGAGCATATCCAAATTATTCTCTCAAACATAGCTGTAAATATACATTCAAGCATTATCTTGTTACTACTTTATTTGATTGAGAGTTACACCATTGTAAAATAATAAAATTATCTTTGTAATTGGTAAAATATTTATTTTCAAAATTGAGGAAAGTGACTACATAAAATCAAAATTCTAAATAAAAGAAATCTTCTACTAAATTTTTATTTTTTATAAATCACTAATGCTTTATTGAAAATATGAAAGTTAACTTATATAGTAAAAAAATATTTTAAATAGAAAAGCAATATATGCATCTTTAAAAGTTGGATAAATAATTCCATAGACAATTTGTATAGTCTTGTAGCTAGTTGAATCTTTAACTTTGTTCGAAAGAACTCCAAGTAAAATATTTCACCAAGTTAATTTCTTTTATGTTTACTCCATAGTTTTTCTTTGTTGTGACTATCCATTTTCATCTATTCTATAAATTGTGAAGTTTGATTTGCTTATTTCTTTAAATCAATGTCAAATTCATCATCCTTATAATTAGTTTCCTAAAGATATGATAAATATTGAAAAAATAAGCAGTTTGTTTATAATGAAAAATATAAAATATATATTATTATCTTAATTATTGATGTAAACTGATAATGTGTCATCTCCAATATGATATATAGAAAGCAAAATAAAAAAGTATCTATTTGAGAAAAATAAAAATTGAATCTAAATTTTTCCCCTAACATATGCTGACTTTAGATTTGATAAATTTGATTTTGGTTGCAGAGTTGTTAGCAAACTATTGTTTTCTTTCTTGGAAAACACTTCTTATTTCTCTTTATTTTTTTTTATAAAAAATATACATATGAATGTGCACATGCATACGTTCTGCGTTCAACAATGTGGTCGAATTTCTCTTTGTATTTGGTTGTAATTGATTAGAATCTGCAGTGGTTACGACTGTTGGATTTCCAATCAATTCAGTTTTTCTAGGTTTTTTGCAAATATACTTTGATATTTTGCAACACAACCAATCGTGTTGGTCTAGTTGGTAAAAGAGTGTTTAGTAGACTTCCGCCAACCTATGTTCGATTCGGATTGGAACTTTTATATAGACTTTTTGGCCCAAAAATTAATTGGTTATACCGACTAATCATTTAGAAAAAAAATTTGCACCACAACAAGTTGAATACCAAATGCCATATCTACCGTATCTATAAGCAAGAAAGTTGGATAAAACGGGATAGTAGTACCATTGAGGTCGGATATGAAAACATTCTACGAACAAATTGTCATTTCTCTGGGTTTGTTTAGTTACTTGATGAGAAGAAAGTTTCTGAGAAGTGAGAAAGTGTTCTCGCCTCTGTAGCTTTCGTGCCAATTATCAAATTAGATAAGGAGCTCTCAAAAGCTCTCTCTTTAATCGAAGAAGTCTTGAGTCTCAGGCAAAGAGATCTGCATATAATTACCATAACAATGAGAGAATATTTGTATTTTTTATGTGACTTATGTATCTTTTGGGTTAATATAAGAATTAAGTTTATATTAGTGTTACAAAATTTTAATATAAAAGGTGATATCGTGATGGATCAGTTTCTAATTAATTCAAATTTATTGATAACTCTCTTCCCTTAACTTAATATATTATATATTTTTTCTTAGACATATTAATATATATATTAATATGTTTATGTGTTTATATATATGTATATATAGTTGGTACATATATTAGTTAATAAAATAACTTTTTTACCACTTACATATACACCTCTTGGTCACTATATATGAATGTATGTGATGTTACGTTAAAGTGATGTTAACGTGTGTATTCTATATAAGTAAGAAATTATGATAATCATAATTGGTAGAAAAGAAAAACACATACACAACAATAAGTAACGAGAATAAGAGAGTATTAAAGAAGAATTAAGGTTCTTTTTATGAAATTTTATCCTTCCCTTTATTTTTTTTATTTGGTTTTCTTTTATTGTTGCGGACAGTACCAAAACTTACAAAATTATCAACTTGATCTTCATCTTGAATTAATATAGCTTTTAACTCTTTAAAGTTCTATTTTTCTTTAATGGTGTTATAATTCATTTGGAACTGGCTAAACTCAAAAGATAAGGAGTTCATGATGAATTGGACCAAGAACTGCTTCTGAACTTCCATTCTCAAGGTTGTTAATTTCGCTGCCAAGTTAGAAATGTGTGTCACATGATCATAGATTTGGCTGATACCAATCAAACTTTCTTGTAGTAAGAGTGTTCATTAAGCTTCTTACTGTCGACTTATTAGCCAAATTCGATTGAGAACACTCCTTAATTTTTTGTAAGTATTCCCTTGCTTTCTCTGTCACAGGCATATATGACGTAATACTTTCTGTCATCGTCATTCTCATAAGGTTCAAGCTCAGTCTGTTAGATCGCTTCCATTTCTCATACCGAGATTTTTCAAACCCGGAGTTATCTTTTGTAATAGGTTAGGGCTCCTCATAACTTAATATGGTGGAGTCCAATGCCATAACATCCATGTGTAAACCAGATTTGTTCGGACCACTCTCCATAATTAAGTCTATTAAACTTCACGACATAATTTGCAGATGCGAACAAATTTGATGAAACTATAAATATGAATACATGTTTACTTTTAATGCTATGAAACTTTAATATATAAATATATATATATATATATATATATATATATTTTAGGAGGCAATTATAATCTTTATAGCATGAATTTAATTAACCTTTAGACAATACTTACATACAAACACTTTCAATGATGCTAAATTAATATTTTTATAATTACCACATCACACACAAATTAAATAGTATACTACATTTGGATATGCATACTATTAACCATATTAGAAATGATTAATCTTTTTCATATCATTAACTATATTCATTGATAAATCTTTAAGTGATCTTTTAGAATATAAATAGTAAAATAATTGACCAATCAAACTTTAATGTCATTTTTAACATATTTTTAATCATGTACAATTAAATTGTATATTATAAATATATATTTTATCACTTTTAATATTTACATGTAATATAACAAAATCACTTTAGTGACTAATTTATATACAATATAAATATTAAAAAAAATATTATTGTGTTAATATTTCATAACACAATAACTTTTTTATTAAAATGCAGTGGAAGCAGTTTTTTATTTTTATTTAATATTATGACAAACAACTTAAATTCCCATATGATTACTATTAACCGTCATCATGATGAATTTACATGTTCATCCATGTGAAAGAAATTATGCAAGCGACAATGTGCTCTTTCAATTTGATGATGTACATGTCATTCAGATTTTCAAAAGCAAATCGTATGTAATTAATAACACATGCACGATTAAATGTTACCAAGTGACTCACCCATATTAAAATAAAAGGTAACTGTTCATGCAATAATTGTCAATTAAATGAATTCATGAACAACAAACAAAAAACTGTGAATTCATGAACAACAAACAAAAAACCGTTCGCTTTTATGGAATAATCATCTTAACTAACCTGATATTTCACGCATTCCTCATCGTACTCCTGTTTATGTTTCTTGAATTCTGTGATTGAGTTTTCGACTTCTTTAACTAGTTCATCAGTTGAGAACTACATCCAGTTTTTTTGAAGATAGTTTTTTGTTACTAAGACTTTGAACGGGAACAACGGGCAAGGAGGGTTAGTCCGCAAACAGTCAAGACCGCTTTTATTTACCATTCATAATAATTGATTTGGAATAGTGCATACAGAAAAGAAAAAAAAGCAATCCGATGCAGACTAAGTACGGACTGAACAAATAAATACGGTCTGCAACAAACTATTGTCCACTCCAAAAATAATGTGGTTTGGTCCGCACTTGAATTAGTCCACTGTGATCGACATTACCATTCGAACCCTAATTTCTTGTCTTGTTCCTCTCTCGGAGACAAGACTATTAAGCATGTAAAATTACCTCTAAGTTTTCGGGCTTGAAGATATCTCCAACAGCCAAATTATGCTTGATCATGTTGGTAATGCTTTCTCTTTGAGTTTCTAGAAACTCATTTACTGCTTTTTGACTTGAAAGAGAAGCCAATTGTTCTTCGGTGAGCTTCATGTTTCCATAATGTCAATGAACATTAAGAATATTAGTGAATAAAAGAGAGTAAGAGATATGAATGAATGACATTACAAAATGCCAAAATTAAATACATCAAAGGACTACACCTAATCGAACTAAATGTAAACATTTGAACTGTTACCGACTCCATAGTGTGACGAAGTGTTCTCTTCAATATAGACTCAACAGCTGCTCTCAAACGTAATGCCTCCCAACGAAACCAACAATGATATTCTCTGGAACTCTCATTCCAGGACGGAATCCATGAATCTAATTGAATCATAACCAAGTATATCCAATTAACACAACAAGCATATCATTACATGGAACTGGTTTTAGTTGTAGTTTCTTTATTGTCTTGATTTTAAAGATGAAATGAAATTTACCTTTGACATTTTCATGAACTCGCTTACGACTCTTTGGTAACAATCTTCACACACAATTTCTGGAAGTTCCACACTCAATTTCACTTAAAATTGCATTTACATACAATCTCATTCATCCCAAATCTCAACGCCACACATATACTCCAAAAAGTAGATAAAAAAGCTTTAAGTCTCTCTTGACCTCGAGATCAGCGGGAAGCCAGTCTTCCTTTACAGATTTCAGCCTCTGGAGAAGCGTTTGAAGCCGCTGAATGCCGGACTCCACCACTTTCAGTTTTCTTTGAGACACAAGAACGCCGAACGCAGGATTGGTTTATTCAGCCTCCCGTTGAACATTGACACAGACCAACCACCACAAGAGAGGAACAAACTATGGGATTTGAAGAGACGAAGAGAACCAATATGTCGGATTAAACACGAATGAAATGGATTAATTGTCGTCGTCGAGCTGATAACGCAGAGCTCCATTTTACCCCTCCTCTGTCTCTTTAGCTTGAAGATGGCATTTTAAATTGTACAAAAAAATTGGCCTTTTAAAGCGCACTTCTTTTTTTTTCTTTTTTTTTTCTCTCTCGCCTCAGCCAGCCGCCCAACGCTTCTCGGCACCACTGGGAGAGGAGTATCCTCCGTCTGTCTTATTTTCGGTGTAGCGGTTTTGCCTTTTGTTTATATCTCTGGCGCGTATGTCCCTTCGTCTCCGTGTCTCCGGCTTGGCTTCGGCGGACCAATATTCCTTTCTCTGGCGGATGCGTGGTGGTGTGGCCTACAGGAGACGGATTTGTTCTCTTTGCAGGCGGATCTACTCTTCCCTCTTGCGGTCCCGTGCTTAGGAGGACATGTTTTCCTCCGGCGGTTCTATTTCGTGGGCATGTTTGGTTCTCAGATGTCGCTTCATCTGCTCCGACGTGCGTGTGGCTTTTGAGTTCCCCTCCATGTCTCTCCGTCTTCATCTTGTTCCTCTGGTGGTTTGCCTTTAGTGATTGCCTCGTGGTGGCGCTGTGCTTTTCACGGTTTGTGCTCTTCTCTCAGAGCTCGTGCAGAGGTGTTTTGAGGTGGTTTTGAGTCGGTTTGTGAAGGAATTTCTAGCAGTTCCTAATCCAATTAGGCAACCTTGGTCTGAATTCCAAGCCTAGGATCTAGGGTTCATGTAATTGAATCATTGGGATCTCAGAATTACCTGGTGATTAGCAGCGGAAGATTTTCAGATAATCGAGATCTAGAGCGCCTCAAATGATGCGCCTCTACTAGTATCCACACGCACACAAACTGAACAGGAGGGATGCTAGTGCCTATAGAGATCCAATCTCTTCAGAGGTTTCTATTCAAGTTCTGGTGGCTGTCTATTAGGTTTAAAAATCAGTTTAGGTCGACCATATATCTTATATATGTCGACTTAAACCATAACGGAATTAACCAGCGATTAAACCGAATTAATCTGGTAATCCGCGAGTTGCATCGATCGATGCACTCTTTGCATCGATCGACACTGCCCCAGAATATTGATATCGAATGCATATCAAATATGCATTCCCTAGATCATTACATTAATGATCAACCTCGTCTTTAACGTCCAGTTTGCTTAGGTGTGTGACCCTGTAGGATCATATAACACTAGCAATGAGTTCTCAACTCATTGATCATAAGTGGCTTCTAGCAAAGCGTTATGACTACCTAGTGTTATGTGATTGTCTCATCTCGACTATACGACTTTCACTTAGAGCAAGTACAATAGATTTCAGGACATTCCCAACAATCTCCCACTTGTACTGGAATCATCTATTCCTTTAATCCCTTCGTCACTATATCTCGATCTAGCATAAGGCAAGAACCGTGTCATCCTTATTGAGCCAAGATCATGTTCATAGAACTCCGATTTATACTGACAAGACAAACGACTGACAATCACCTCGTTTGAGTGTGGCCACACATTTCTCAGTATCAAATCTTCGATGGACCCTGAGATATTTATCTCCTGTTATATAGGAGGGACAAATCCCATCTTGTTCCATCCCTGTCTCTTCACACGCTTCATGATACGCCCAATCAATGCCTTTATAGTCACCAGTTACGGCTGACGTTTGACAAGGTTAAAGCGGACCAATTCACATGTAAGAAAACATGATGAACTCAGGTCTAAGGACTATACTCTATAGTCGTAATGAAAACTCTCATGACACTTATATAACTATCCCGTAGAGTTCTCATCAGTGGGTCATGTCCGATCATGTGTTCTCCAACACATATCTATGTGATTGACTTTAATACTCTTATTAATGACTCCATGAAACTTAGTCATCAGTCACCTCACATACTAGTCTCACGCGGTTGTTAATGTCCCACTTTAACAACCTCGACCATGGACCAACATAATTTATGTCATTTATTATATATAGAGTTTCATGATCAAGTCACATACTTGATGACCTATAAAATGTCATAAATTACTTTGGGACTATTATTTAATAACCATTATCAAATAATACAGATGTCAGATTTCAATAACATAATCAAATTATGTTTATACGAACATCATATCATAACTAAAATTAATAACAATGACTCCCACTAAAATTAAGATCATATCTTAAGACATCTAATGCCTTTAGCAGTAGCCTGACCCTCATTCGCCCTTGCTCAGCGTGTGTCGAAAGACACTGCGTCTTGCTAAGAGTATTACCAAGAGTCCTTTGCACGAAGCCCTTCTTGGAATCCTGCATTTTGGACATGTGCAAGGCCTTATCACTATAAGTATCTTGACACAATCCAATTAGCTTATCCAATCTATCTCTATAGATTCTTATTCCAAGAATGTATACGGTTTCTCCCATAACCACTTTCGAATCAAGTCTTAACAGACTGAAACAATGGAACTTCATTTCCGAGAAGTGGTATGTTATCAACATATAATACTAGAAATGCAATTGCGCTCCCACTAGTCCTCTTGTAAACACACAGTTCCTCTTCATTCATGATGAAGTCAAACCTTTTGACTGCTTTATCAAAACGAAGATTTCAACTCCGAGATGCTTGCTTCAATCCATAAATGGTTTGATGAAGCATGCATATCTTCCTAGCTTCATTAGGATCAATGAAAAACTTCAGGTTGTGTCATGTACACATCCTTTTTCCAGAATTCCATTAAGGAAAACTGTTTTCACATCCATCTGCCAGATCTCATAACCATTATGAGTGGCGGTTGCTAGGAGAATCCGAATGGACATTAGCACGGTGTCTGGGATTAGGTTTCTTCACAGTCAATACCATGAATTTACTTGAAACCTTTTTTTTTTTTTGCCACCAACCTAGCTTTATACATCTGAATATAACCATCCATGTCATCTTTTATTCTTGAAAATCCACTTACTCACAATGGCTTCTACACCATCGGGTAAATCAACCCAAGTCATACTTGGTTTTGTGACATGGGTCCCATTTCGGATTCAGCGGCTTTCAGCCATTTTCGGAGTCAAGACCCATCATTGCTTCTTCAAGATTCGCAGGCCCGTCACTTTCAATGATCAGTAGATCACGGCAATTGGTTACGATAAATTCATATTTCTCGGGTTCGTGATGGATCCTTTCGGATCTGCGAGCTTCAGTTTTCTGTAAAAGTCGCGCACACATATCTCATATGTATACTTTTACCACGACCTAATTAACCAAGATTTAAACCGTAGTTAATTAAGTCATAAACCAAAATCAATATTTGGTTCGCGATCTGTGTCGATCGATGCAACTTTTGTGTCGATCGACACTTCTTCAGAAACTCGCCATTTAAATGTATATCGAATATACATTCACCAGATCCTTTATAAACTCTAGGCACCACAGGTGCAGGTTCTACAACTCTTTGTAGATCCAACTGCTGCTCTTCCTCATCAGGTTGAGCAGTCTCCTGTGATTTTCGAATTTCTTCGAGTTGTACTTTTACTCCCACTGTTCTTCTTGGAAAGAAAGTCTTTCTCAAGAAAACATAGTTCCGAGCAACAAACAATTTGTTCTCGAACTGGTTGTAAAAGTAACATGCCTTGGTTTTGTTAGGACAGCCAATGAAGTAGCACTTATCAGATTTGGGTGTGAGCTTATCAGAGATTAAACGTTTTATATAAGTCTCACAACTCCAAATCTCCATGATGGATAAATCAGAAACATTTACATTCCACATCTCATGTGGTATCTCTGTAACTGATTTTGATGGAACTCTATTTAAAGTAAACTCAGACATTTCTAGATCGTATTCTTAGAAGGATAATGGAAGATCTAAGTGACTCATCATTGATCGAACCATATCTAATAAAGTCCGATACAGGAGGAGTGAATTGTGAAATACTTTCACAATCTCTCAGATGATCACTAAATTCTTGACCTAAGTATTCACCTCCATGATCTCATCGTAGAGGTTTAATACCTTTGCCAAATTGATTCTGTACTTCATTTTGGAACTCTTTGAACTTTTCAAAGATTCTGACTTATGCCTTATAAATAAGGCATAACCGTACCTTCTGAAAATATCAGTAAAGGTAATGAAGTACTGAAATTTTCCTCTAGCACTAGTGCTTATCGGTCCATATACATCCGTATGTATAAAGTCCAATAAGCTTTTGGCCCTTTCATTTTGATCGTTCGCAACCTGTATCGACCGACGCACCGTTTATGGCGATCGACACTACCTCTGTTGAAAGGAGCCTTTGTCGTTTTACTTAATAAACAAGATCCACTTTACTCATTATGATTCTCAATCAGATGAGCCCAAAAGCCCATCAGTATGGAGCTTCTGAATCTATTTCTCATTTATGTAGCCCAAAACGACAATGCCAGAGAGAAGTTTGACTCGTATCATTTTGACTTGAATCTCTTGGTATTAATGTTATAGTTAGGCACATTCTGGTTTAGAACATAAAGTCCATTCTCTAATGGATTGCTACTATAAAATATATCACTGTAATCAAATGAATAACACTTATTCTTAACTTGAAAACTGATATCCTTCCATATCAAAACAAGGAATAGAAATAATCTTTCTGCTCATAGCAGGTACATAGTAGCAGTTTTAAGTTCAAAACATGCCATAAAAGGAAAAACAAATGAAATACTCCTACGGTTAATGCATCAACTCTTGCTCCATTCCCACTCATAGGTCCACTTGTCCTTTCTCCATAGTCCTACTTTTGCTCAGGCCCTGCACATTTTCACAAAATATGAGTACCACAGCTGGTATCCAATACCCAATAAGTAGGACTATAAGAAGTAACATTTACTTCTATAACATAATACCTGAAAAAGAAGTCTCGTACGTCTTCTTCAGCTTCTCATAATCTTCCAAGAATTTATTGCAGTTTCTTTTCAAATGCCCATAACCATTACAATAACGGCACTTAACATCTTCAGAAGGACTGGTTTTAACCTTAGGAACATGGCCAGACTCGCTTGGATTCACAATCGAGCTCGTCTTGCCATCACCTTTGTTCTTACCAAGTTTCTTAAACTTTTTACCCTTTTGTACCATAAGGACATTTGGGGTGTCCTTCTTGATGTTAGGTTCAGCAGTCTTAAGCATCCCATGCAATTCAGTCAACGTCTTCGTCAAGTTGTTCATGTTATAGTTCATAACAAATTGATCATAGCTTGACGGCAGTGACTGTAGAATGATGTCAGAAGCCAACTCTTGGCTAATGGGACAATCCAGTTTCCCCAGGTTATCAATATAACCCATCATCTTAATGACATGAGGACTAACTGGTTCGCCCTTTGGTAGCTTGCACTCAATCAGAGATCTAACCGTCTGGTATCTTTGAGTTCGTGCCTGCTCCTGAAACATACTTTTCAGGCCAGTGATCATCTGTATTGGCGACTCCACGTACTCATATTGCTTCTGCAATTCCGAGTTCATGGTAGCCAACATGAGACAACTCACATCCACCGCATCATTAGAATGCTTATCCCAAGCATCCTTATCTGACTGCCAGGCATTAGCTCGGTACTTCTTGGGGAGAACTTTCTCAAGGACATAGTCCTTTTTCTCCTGTTTGAGAACAATTCTCAAGTTCCGATACCATTCAAGAAAGTTGGATCCATTTAACTTGTCCTTCTCAAGGACGGATCGCAGGGAGAAATTGTTACGATGGTTTGTGCTAGACATAGCTGAAAAACAAGGGAGGTTTTTAGTTATGATGTTCAAGAAATGAGAAGTCTTAACTATTAAGAAAACTCGCATTATATTCAAACAATGTTTCCTCAGATGAATATAATGATCCAAGACCCATACTTCACTAAACTTGAGTGAGCCACTGGCTATCATCCAAATTTAGCTATCTAGGTAAGCAACAACTTTGCTAGTTATATCCAATATAACTCTTGGTTGTGGATTGACATCTCATGTCAGATCCACCTGATGTCTCTGAGCCCAAAACGATTTTGATGGCCCAGTCAAGTAAACCAATCTCTTCAGTCATGTAATTGTCGATGTCTTGCACTGCAAATCCATCAACACGATTACCTCTGTCTTACTCATGAAATTGTGGACATCTTGCACTGCAAGTCTATCACACAATTAAATGGGTCTTGACAGTTGACAAGATTGGAAAGACATCAAGTATCACTTGATATTTGATTGAGGAACAAAACTATTTAAAACATTCATTTTTATTATGTTTTAATTCTTCTAATTAAATGATTTGTCTTGGTTTGGTTCTGTGGTTTCAGGTTCCATAACCTAAACCATCGAATCTTGTGTCGACCGACACTACTTTAGTGTCGACCGACACTACTTTAGTGTCGATCGATGCTGATTAACCAAAACCAATCTGCGATAACCGATCAATCCAATTGATCCGGTTTTGAGTATCGGTCAGTGTCGATCGATGCTACATTATCATCGGTCGATACCAACCCAATCGCAATAAACCATTCTTAGCGTTTAACCATCTTTAACCAAGCTCGATAACCGGTCCAATCCAGTTGAACCAATTCATCAATCTCGCGAGGTTTGTGTCGACCGACACAACTCTTGTGTCGATCGACACTAGGCGAAACATAAGTTTTATTCGGGTTTTCGCCCTGTGTCGATCGATGCCAATCCCTAAATTTTATTCGGGTTTTCGCCCTGTGTCGATCGATGCCGGATTGGCATCGATCGACACCATGCGAAAAACCCTAAAACGTTTTTCGAACAAAACCCTAAACTAGGTTACTTTGATCAAAACGAGTTTTAACATGCTTGTATCAATTATACAGAGATCCGGATTCAACCAATCTAATCAACATGCTACAGATTCAATGGAACCCTAAAGCTCTGATACCACTGAAGGAATTTCTAGCAGTTCCTAATCCAATTAGGCAACCCTGGTCTGAATTCCAAGCCTAGGATCTAGGTTCATGTAATTGAATCATTGGGATCTCAGAATTACCTGGTGATTAGCAGCGGAAGATTTTCAGATAATCGAGATCTAGAGCGCCTCAAATGCTGCGCCTCTACTGGTATCCACACGCACACAAACTAAACAGGAGGGATGCTAGTGCCTATAGAGATCCAATCTCTTCAGAGGTTTCTATTCAAGTTCTGGTGGCTGTCTATTAGGTTGAAAAATCAGTTTAGGTCGACCATATATCTTATATATGTCGACTTAAACCATAACGGAATTAACCAGCGATTAAACCGAATTAATCTGGTAATCAGCGAGTTGCATCGATCGACGCACTCTTTGCATCGATCGACGCACTCTTTGCATCGATCGACGCACTCTTTGCATCGATCGACACTGCCCCAGAATATTGATATCGAATGCATATCAAATATGCATTCCCTAGATCATTACATTAATGATCAACCTCGTCTTTAACGTCCAGTTTGCTTAGGTGTGTGACCTTGTAGGATCATATAACACTAGCAATGAGTTCTCAACTCATTGATCATAAGTGGCTTCTAGCAAAGCGTTATGACTACCTAGTGTTATGTGATTGTCTCATCTCGACTATACGACTTTCACTTAGAGCAAGTACAATAGATTTCAGGACATTCCCAACAGTTTGGGCAAGCCTGTGTTTCTGATTTTGTCCGTAGATTTTTGGAAGGCGTTTTGGACTAGTGTTAGTGTTTAGGTTGGGTTTAGTTTGGGATTAACTCAATTTGGTGGTAGCTATGTTTAGTCTCGTTCTCGGTGTTTATCGAGTTGATCTTGTTTGGGCTCCCTGACCTCTTCGAGAAGGTATTTGAATCTGGGTTATGGTCCGTTTTAGCCCGACTTAGTTTCTCGGTGTCATTTATCCTTCAGATGGTGGTTTGGTCGGTTTTTTGTTATTTCGTGTCTTCTCCCTTTGTTCTAGGTCTTCGGTATTACTCTTTTATATGCGGAGTTTGTGGTCTTAGTCGTAGTGTCGGGCTTTGGGTTTTCTTCGATTAGATCTATCTTTAGGTTCGTGAGTATAGTTCCTAAGCCTCCTTCTACCGCCTTTAATTTAGTTTGAATAAGCAGTCTTTTCCTTTAGTTTTGTTTATCGGTTCTTGTAAGGCCAACCTCTTGTATTGACTTGTGGGGAGGGCAGAGTTTCTCGGTTTAGACTTGTTAGGATTTAGATTAGGTGCGGAGGAGTTTAGACTCTCGTTTCGGGTTTATGTCTTGTCTAGTCGTTGTATTTGAGTTTAGATTGCGCGGTTGTCCTTGCTTCGGCTCTTTCCGCTTTCTGCGGTTTCCTTTTGGCTACGACTAGGAAGTGTTTGTGGTTTCTTGTCTGCTTCTCTTTCCGCTCTCTGCCATCTATAGAGTTTTATGTCTTAGATTTCGTTTGAAAGGGCATGCCTCCAGAGGATTTTATCCTGTCGGCTTCAGTTTTCTTCAAAATATTAGGGCATTGGTCTCTCAATCTTTTTGGAATTAGTATTTTTTTTTTTTTGAATGAATGTTAAATTTATTCAAACCAAAAAAAACCATTGTTACAATGACTGCAACTTTAGCTGATATTTCTCCCTTTTTACCGGTATTGTTTTGATAACCAATCTATGTTATTTTTTATAAGAATCCGGTTTGTTCCGGCTTGTATTATATAACAAAATTTGGTTCAAAAAAAAAAAAAAAAAACGCCACTTCTTGGTGGGGATAAAGCGAAATAATTTACATATATATCTTTAAACAGATGTCATTATAAAACACTGCGTTTTATAGAAAAAGTGAAATAAGCAGCAGCAGCAGCAGCAAATAATTAATAAAGTGGGCAGTGACAGAGAGAGATTTTCGTGTGGAGATGGAAGGCGTAGGGTCGAGATTGAGCCGGACGTCATCGAGATACAGTGGTCCGGCGGCGACGGCAGTTTTCAGCGGTCGTGTAAGGAAATGGAAGAAGAAGTGGGTACGGGTCTCGACGTCACCCGTCGGCGTTTTCCGAGCATCTAAATCCAACGGTCGGAGCAACAACAACAGCAACAGCAGCAATTCGCCTCACCATCTACTTCTCCATAAGTGGACTCCACTTTCCTCTGCAACGGTTACTGCCTCCGATGCTGGTGAGACGGAGGAGCCGCCTAAACGAAGATTCAGATACGCTCCAGTAAGTTTTTTTCTTTTCCTAAATTTAGAAATCTATTTAGGTTTTTTTTTGTGGGAATTGAGATTGGTGTGAATGATTCCTTTTTGATTTTTTTTTTTTTGTTTCAGATTGCGATGCTTGAGCATAGAGAAAAAGTGGCTACTAAGGATTCTGAAATTGAAGCTCTAGAGGAAGAGACTGAAGAATTCGACACTGAATCTCCATTGCCTAAAGCCGTTGAGCTGGACATGAACATAACAGACACAAACCAAACTAAGGTAAAGCTTCATAATCGAATTGGTATGATCGCGTTGAAGTTGTCGGGTGTTGCTTGTTCTTGTTCATTTTCATACTTGTTTTCTTTTACTTCGTCTGTAGGAGGCAAAATTTCGTCACTTGAAACTGGGACTGTGTCTGAATTCTGAAGGGACTGAAGAATGAAGAGACACTTACTAAATTGGGATGAAGCACCAATAAAAGTCTCAGGATTTGGTCTTGTTGTAGCCTTTTTCTCATTGCAGTTTGATCCTTCTGGATCTGTGTGTAGTAGTGTATCTCTAGTTAGAAGAAGCTATATATATGTATGATCAAAGAGCCTTGCCCCATCTGAATCAATATCATGTCATCCGTAGATTTGATGTTCCACTCTCTCGTTGTTGGGGACTTTGAGTTTCTCAAGCTTCACTCTTTCTCTTGGTTCACCATGGCGCAAGTAACACCAACCTCAGCTGGTCTTATAACTCGATTTGGGGGATTTCAGACTTTGTAGGCTTTGGTTGAACTTTTTCAATTGTTTCTTGCTTTCTAGAAGACCATGAAATGATGTTGTTGCCCATTAAGGTACAGTAATCACTATCACAGTTGGGGATTCTAACTTCCATAATAAAACCAATGGTTTACAAGATCAGATTTGACGCAAGCCATTTGGGGTTGTGTTCAGACTTTCATTAGAAAATCATTTCTTTAAAAATCAGATATGACATTTGGGGATGTGTTTAGTTCATAGTGTGCAAAGATGTATGGTGAAGGCTTTTGGATAATTCAAACCCTTTGAATAATCTAAATCGATAACTGATTAACATACTCACAACTACGGATACTAGAAACAATGACTGATATATATACCCAAGAGTTGTAAAGAATGCCGGCTTATGAGTTAACATATGAAGGGACCAAAACGATGAGAAATGGGTGCCTTGATTGTCCTGCTCTAATCTAACTTAGCAAGTAGTACATTCGTCGCAGTCTCTTTGGTCTAGCTTGGACTGAAAAGACTTCTTCATTTATCATTGGCATTTCTTGCTGTTTCAGCTAGGAATGGTGTCTATGTTAACGTTGTGGGGAGAGTGAGGGAAAGATGTAAAACAAAAGAGACTGTTGAGACTATATCTCACTCATGTTAAGATGAATGACTGCAAACGATGCCGTGGGAAGTTAAAGGTATAAAAACACTAAATGGTTTTGCGTGTCTAGTCGGTTCGATTTTGTAGGATTGATCTTGACGCTGTGAACAATATTGCAGGGATTTTGGTTCCCATATTATTCAAAGATGAGCAGGTCAAACTTTGGAGAGGGAAAGGGAATTGAGAAGAAGAGGTTTGTGAAGCTTTGATTCAGAACAATGATCATGTGAACCTGAACAAATCCAACTGTGCACCAAAACTTCATCACTGATACAACAAATCTTGGTTTCGACAAAACAAACAATTTGGCATTGTAAAATTACATGTGCTAGCTCTCCCAGATGAATGCGTGTACCATAGAATTCAAGCTTACTGTAAACAAAGATGGAACTTGACGCTGAATGATTCTATCAACAAAAGGAATTAACTAATTATACGTCGGTTTATAAGAACATTTCTTTCGTAATTCAATGTAATATATTTTCTTATCGTATTTTCTTTGTCGTAATTCAACGTATTCACTGTCGAATAACATATCGATAAAAGGAGGCAGAAATTATGTTTACAAGGTATATTGTAAGAACTTTTGACTTATGATCAAACTGGTTTTCATAGCTAAACGGGAAAAATACTGGTGCCATCGGTTCAACCGGTAAAAGTAAACCTCGACTTTCAAAATTCATATTTTGAACACACATAATAAAATAGCACCATCAAAACAAAAACAAAAAGATAATACTTGTGACAGAATCACATACACTCTCTCTCTCTCTACTCGAAGGTGACGGAATCACAGTGCGGATCTCTCTCTACTCAAAGGTGTCATCATCGTCATCCGGGAGTGGCTGACTTGCTGCCGCTGCGAGCTCCGCCTCATGTCTACAAATATATAAACATTTTAAGTTGAGGAAGACACCGAGCAGCAAAAACATAACAACGAAATAAGATTAAAAAAAGGGTTAGAAAGCTTACTGTTGCTGAGCAACCAAGTCAATCTGGACTTCTGGGGGAGCAAGGGCAGGTGATTCCACAAAGTGAAGGTTAGGGTCACTGAAACAAGCAAAATCAACTTCATCAACCCTGTTCCAACTTTTTTAGTTCATATCTCACGCGAGTACGATTCTTTACCCGGCGAGTTTTCTGGCAAGGTACAAGAACGGCTTCTCGAAGTTGTAGTTGCTCTTAGCAGATATCTCGTAATATTGGAGATTCTTCTTCCTGTGAAATGTCACCTGCTTGGCCTTCACTTGCCTGTTCTTCACATCAACTTTGTTCCCGCAGAGTACAATCGGGATGTTTTCACAGACCCTGCGCGCATTAATAAAGACGACATCACATTTCCGTTTAGCAAATTTGCCACATACTACAACGAAGTCTAGGTTCTGGGTGTTCATACCTGCAAAGATCACGGTGCCATGTTGGAACATTCTTGTATGTCAGACGTGCTGTGACATCAAACATGATGACGGCACATTGTCCATGGATGCTGCAACAAAACACACACACATTTTTTTGTCAACCAAACTATTTGCAACAATAACTTGTAAAATAATAACCTTTCATGTTGCTAACTACAATAATGGTAACAAGTATCTTATTCAGCTTCAAATCACAAACAAGCTACCAACACAAGAACTCTATAAGATTATACCCAAAAGTTTCTATATTCTAGTATGGCACTAGAAGATTCTAGATTATTTACAGCGAAATCAACCAGGGTCCAGGTATCATCAAGTGATTCGAATGAAAAATTAACTACACAGAAGAGAAAACTTACTAGTATCCATCTCTTAGACCACCAAATTTCTCTTGTCCAGCAGTATCCCAACAATAAAACCGGATCTTGCCACAGTTAGTGAAGAAGTCTAAAGGGTGAACCTCAACACCAATAGTAGCTACATTCGAAAACAAGAAAACATCAGAATCAGTGAGCTCGTGAATAAAAAGGTTATACAAAGTTTACTATCTATAGAGCTTTCACGGCTTCGTCACAGCAGGGAGTACTTACGTTCATACTTCTTCTCAAACTCTCCAGTAAGATGTCTCTTTACAAATGTGGTTTTTCCTGTGCACATAATCAGAAGGTTAACAATATAGCCAGACGCATTCCACCATTGTGGAAAATATCATCAATAAACTGCAGGATCTAGATGGACGCATCACAAACATATATTAAGCATGGCTAAGTAACAAAATCAAGCTCTGAATAGACCAACTGAGTGGAAGCAGCAAACTCTAACATCGAATTTCTAATCGGAATTGAGCTGCAAGATCTACACTAGTAATGGAGATTAAGCATGGATAAGTAACAAAAAGGACACATCAAGTTATCGAAAGCAGAGACTCATCAAACTCTAGAAATCGCGTTTCTGAAATTGAGCTAATCCTTCGTATTTTTAAAAAAATGAAAGGAAGTTGAAAGCTAGGATGGTACCTGTGCCTCCATCACCAACGATGACGAGCTTGAAGCTAGGGTAATCGACGGTTTGCTGGTTCGGTAAAGCCTGAGAATGAGTAAAACGATGATAAAAATCAGCAGATTACACGAGATCAAATAGAGTGTAAACCCCTAGAGATCAGAATAGGATCTGTAGACGAAAGCGATAGGCAAAAGAAAAGTGAGACGGAGATGTACTTACCATCGATGAAACTGAAGCGGCGGAGATCGAAAAAGAAGCGATGCGAAGAGTATATGAGAACAAGACGGCGAGAGAGGGTTTTTAAACTGAGTGAGAGGCTTTGGCCGCTTAAGATTGACGCAAATGCTCTAACCCGGTAAACGAGAACTGGAGCCAGGTTTAGATCCGGATCCAGGCCCAAAGAATCCTCTTGATCCGTAGCCGTTGGCCCGTTGGCAATTGTTTTTCATGAGCTGATCCGAGATGTATCCGATAGTGTAAACTATAAAAAGTGTTGAAGGGACAAATCGCCACATCGAATTTTGTAGTCATTTTTGGGCTCATATGTCATCGGCATTCTTAGAATGGCCGTGTTCTTTTCTTGCTGCGACAGAATAAAATGACGGTGACTGCTATAACTAATAAAGTAACGGTGATGGAGGAGGTGTTGCTGCAGAAAAGAGGTATTGCTACGGTGATCGCATCACTCAGATACCGTCGCATTGAAATTGCAGCGATCATCTGAGCTTCACTAATTACACTGGCGATCATTTTGAGAGATAATTTTTGTCTCCGTGGTAACTGTTTTATTCATCCTTAATCGCAGTCGCAGCGATAAGGAAAAGAACACGACAATGTTTCTACATTTCCAGATTTGGGTTTGAGTAGTTTATAAGATTTTTTTATGTTGCATGAAATATCTTTATGAATGGAAACGACTTTGCTAATTCCAAGTGTACAACTTAAAGCTTCATCGTCTTCGATTGTAAGTTGATTTGTTTGGTAAGAGAAGAATATCGATTGATAAAATTGAACAAGAAAATGAAAACAGAGGAAGAACAGAGCACACAAGAATTTTGGTGACGCAATGTTCACCTCCTTTTTCAATCTGAGGAATAGCTATAGCTCACCGGGGCTGGGGATTTAAGCAATGCATTATTACCAGTTTTTGCCACCGTAAAACGACCATCTTTCTCTCCTATTCAAGTGCAACAAACTTAACAGTCCGACCTTATTCTTTCAACTAACATACTAATATGGCTTTATATACTTTAACAACCAATGAGGTTATAATCTCACACGCACAAACACGTGTGTGGCTAACGAGAGAGACAGACGACCGGTTTAACTACCTAATTAGACCCAAATTGAATCCTCAGTATAATCCCATTTAGACCAGAACACTCTAAATATATTAGTCTTTCCCACACTTAGTCTATATTCAACAACTTTAAATCGTTCAAATTAGTATCAAAGTGTTGGTTAGCGCGGAAAAACCGAAGAAAGTAAGAGATATATTGATTTCAAAATGACGACACACAAGGTGGAAATGACGATGTTCGACTGTACATGCGACTTCAGAATCAGGAAGAAGAGGATGCTCGTGAATCTAAGCGTTCAAGGACTAATGGAAGTTTTGATTGAAACATCTCAAGCAATCACAGGAAAACAACATAAAAAAATAGGGATGGAATACTTAGAGACAGAGTGAAGGGTGGTGTTTGGATTTCTCAAGAGAACTACTTGTGGAAGGTTCTAGCTAACTTTGAGATGGATCAAGCTAAACCGGTTTCCACACCTATGGGAGTTCATTTCAAACTCAAGTATGCAACATATTTTGTTGGGTTGATCAGTAGGTTTATGACACTAGCATGTTGTTAAATGGGTAATGGGGTACATTAAAGGGACTGCAGACACGAGGTTAATCTATAAAAAGAAAGGAGACTTTGTGGTTAGAGGTTACTGCAACTCGGACTATGGAGCAGACTTCGATTACATACAATCTTTTTACAGGTATGGTGTTTACAACAAGATGCAATGCAATCAGTTGAAGATCATCGTTATAGAAAATTATGGTTATGTCTACAACAAAAGCTGAGTATGTCGCATCATCAGAAGCAGTTAAAGAGGGTGTATGGCTTAAGAGAATTGCAGAAGAGTTGGGATTTCCTCAAGACTCGGTTGAGATATATTGTGACTTTCAAAGTGCCATCGCAGTGTCCAAGAACACACTGCACCATGATAAGACCAAACATGTTGCGGTCAAATATCATTTTGTCATATATTTGATCAGCATTGGAGAATTTCAAGTGTTGAAAATAGCTACAGCCTATAATCATGCTAAACTTTTTACGAAAATTCTTCTAGTTTACAAGGTGAAAGAAGCATTGAAGATGCTTCGCATAACAAAAGAATGAAGAGGAAAACTTCCGGTGTAAGAAGAATCATACGGAGAAGAATGCAAGCATCCTCCGATCAAAGCAGAATAAGGGTCTCAGGTACGAGATAAGATCACTTAGTCTAAGGTGGAGATTTTTTTGAATATAGACTAAGTGATGTAAGATCCGGGGCAGATCCTACACGGGCAGAGATATGGGTCGCAAGGCTGGTCGAGGACGCTCTCCTTGCTGGACCATGGGCGAGTGATGGTCGATGGCGGGACGATGGTCAAGTGATGGTCGGATGCGGAACGGTGGTCGAGCGATAGAACGGGTGGTCGAATGGAAGCTTTGCACTGGCCGAAGGCGCTCTTGCTCAGCTCTATGGATGGTTCAATGGAGGTTTCGATCAAGTAACATGAATAAGTAACCAAGGATCTCAAGCTTAAGGGGAAA
This sequence comes from Orychophragmus violaceus, assembly GCA_030180135.1. NCBI lineage: Eukaryota > Viridiplantae > Streptophyta > Magnoliopsida > Brassicales > Brassicaceae > Orychophragmus > Orychophragmus violaceus. Next base: position 22,391,904 of record CM058238.1, read on the forward strand.
CCATGCAAAAGACTTGTAGATCGACGACGTCAAGGCAATGTGAAACACTAGATTTTTCTTTAAAAATTTCTTAAGGGTTTTCACCATATACACGTGGCTTATAAAGGCCACGAAAATAACACTTAGAAGGCTTATTTGGGCCCTTACAAAATAGAATTAAGCATAATAGAAAAGATATGAAAAATAGGACGGGCCATGATCTATTTCTCATGTATCGGGCCTTGGTTTACCTTATTAAAAACCTTAGTGGGAAAACCCATTGGGATAAAACCACACTTAAGGGGAAATGAGTATAAACCTTGTCCCAAAGATATGTTGTAACGCCCTCCTGGTCGCCAAATACAAGTATGAAGTGAATCAAACCCGTGAGCTTCCACATAAGGAAGGTCCAAAAAC